>JAECMU010039746.1:1957-13612 GCA_016106625.1 Dracogyra subfuscus
CACACACACACACACACACACACACACACACACACACATTTATTTGGTTGTTCAGTATTTAGTATATTATGGTAACAAAACAAAAAATACATAGATAAATGTAAAGTGAAATGTATAAAGTTTGTGAAAGTTTTTTTTGTGTTTTTTTTAATAAAATTCAAACATCAGTCATAAATAACATTCAAATACAAATTTGTGAATAAATTCAATTAAAGTATACTGCAAAAAAATCATGTACACCAAAATGGGTGCATATAATTCTAGAAAGCATAGTCATATAAAGAATTAATGAAGAAATATATATATATATATACATACGCACACACAAAATTATTCAAATAACTTCAACTAATAAAAGGCAAACAAAAATACCAAAAAAACATACAATAGTCGCAACAGGTAGTTTGACACAAATGGAAAACCCAACCCCTGCAATTATAAAAAATGGCCATGGCAAACAAGCATGCCAATGAAAATGGCCATGGCAAACAAGCATGCCAATGAAAATTGCCATGGCAAACAAGCATGCCAATGAAAATGGCCATGGCAAACAAGCATGCCAATGAAAATGACCATGGCAAACAAGCATGCCAATGAAAATGGCCATGGCAAACAAGTATGCCAATGGCCATGGCAAACAAGCATGCCAATGAAAATGGCCATGGCAAACAAGCATGCCAATGAAAATGACCATGGCAAACAAGCATGCCAATGAAAATGGCCATGGCAAAAAAGCATGCCAATGAAAATGGCCATGACAAACAAGCATGCCAATGAAAATGGCCATGGCAAACAAGCATGCCAATGAAAATGACCATGGCAAACAAGCATGCCAATAAAAATGGGCATGGCAAACAAGCATGCCAATGAAAATGACCATGGCAAACAAGCATGCCAATGAAAATAAATCCGATATAGTCCACAGCAACAACAACAAAAAAGAGAGAGAAAAAAAAGAAGAAAAGAAATGCCGCAGAAATTTAAACTACACGGCACTGTCAGTTGCTGTGGGTAAATGCAGGAATTGAGACACTAATATAATGAATTTACACAAATGGAAAGAATTAATGAGAAACTATTCAAAAATATAATATTCAAATACTTTAAGATGATATAAAAACAGGCACACAGGTAAATACTGTGAGGTGAATTGTAAAACAGGACTTGTATTATGCTGTTAAGTAACTGAGCTACCGGTACATCTCTACCTTTTGCCATCAACTACCGTTTGTGACACCCAAAATAGCCCACGTGTATTTTTGTGCTGAGATGTCGTTAAATATTCATCGTAAACTGTCTGGGGTGTGTTCTGTATTTTGATTGGTTAATTACATTCTTTTACCGGGAACAAATATACAATAACACCCGGAAAGCTAATGACGTCATTAGAAAGTTATGTCATTAGCAATTGGAACAGGCGAAGTTCATGATTAAAGGGTCTACAGTTAGATTGTTGAATTTTTTTATTTTTTTTTTTTTTTATTTTTTTTAAATGCCAAATATACAGTTAGTTCTGTTGAAAAACTATTCAGTTTACATGGACATAACCACATGGTGTTTTTAGATCTGCGGGTGTTATTGTTTATTTGATGCCCACAAATGTTTCAGTTTTGACCTCAAGCTAACGCCTTTGGTCAACAATGACATTTGCAGGCAACAAATAGATAATAACACCCGCAAATCTAAAATCTCCATATGGCCCTAATTCATTCATTCATTCATTTCATCAAAATTATATTCAGGAATCACACTGACTTGCATGTAGCTAAACGTTTGTTTTGTTTAACGACACCACTAGAGCACATTGATTTATTAAGCATCGGCTACTGGATAACAAATGCCTTAGTTTTAGAGAGGAAACCCACTACATTTGTTTCTTTAGTAAAAAAAAGGATTGGTTTCATATGCGCCATCCCACACAGGATAGCACATACCACACATTTTGATATACCAGTCATAGTGCATTGGCTAGAGCGAGAAATAGCCAAATGGACCCACTGTTGAGGATCATAGATGGGCATATAAAAAAGGTTCTAACAGTGAAAAATATACCTTACTGTTTAAAAACTAGGGTTGGTCACTTTAACAATCATGATCAGGATGTATGCATCTCTGGGTTTTTTGTTTGTAATACAGTAAACAAATTATGCTGCTTTAAATATCGTTTTTCATTTTCATGTATATTTATAGCCAATTAAGGTTCAAGTATGCTGTCCGTACACATTCGACTATTCATTTACGTTTAAAGATGAGTGGGTGAAATTTAACATGCTTCTATACCACTAAGGTTTCGAGCATGTCCGGATCCCATCTCTTGATAGCCAGAAGCTTGATCTGGGACAGAATAAGTTAAGGGGACAATTTAGAATATTACAGCCAATATATATATATAGTGTTTTTAATAACTTGTGTGTGCATCCTAAAAACGTATTAAAGATGGATCCTCCTCAGTGTGAACACTGACTGTGTGCCACGGTTTGATTGAGTATGATCATCTGAAGCCGAAAAGATACAATGTATCTGGCAACAATCTTTACAATCTTTTAAATTCCAGCAAAAATTAATTTTAAAATGTTTAAAACATTTTGATTTGTATAGTAAGTTTTAAACTACACTCTTTTTCATTTTGATATTGTATGGTATTTTTTCCACATCTCGTAATTTGATGATATACAGTTTATTATAAATAATCATATTTATATACTTAGCTTTGTTTGACACCCAACAGCCGATATGTATTTTTGTGCTGGGGTGTCGTTAAACATTCATTCATTCATTCGTAATAACCGGGTTAATAGCCTTAAAAACCAAACAAAGTCAAAAGACTCTCAAAGAGAAAAACAGTGCATGTTACACTTAACAAACGGTGCACGTAAAATAGATAGGTATATTTATTTCCACTCCTTACTTACACAAACCAACAGTTTTCATAGCTCATTTAACTGATAGGAAGGTCCTTTTATTAAAACAATATAAATTAAAAACATGGTAGTGGCTTTCATGTAGTCGTAGTGGTATTTCCCTTTGTTGAACAAATCGGGAAATACTGGTTTAATAGACAATTTTGTAGACCTATCAGTCAAAATCCAATCTGAGCTATACTGCCTATTATATTTATTTGGAGAGTGACTTTTCACTCGCCTTAGCATACTGACGTGTGCAATTTTCCACTCGCCTTAGCATATTGACGTGTGCAATTTTCCACTCGCCTTAGCATATTGAGGTGTGTGATTTTCCACTTGCCTTAGCATATTGAGGTGTGTGATTTTTCACTCACCTTAGCATATTGACGTGTGCAATTTTGCACTAGCCTTAGCATATTGAGGTGTTTGATTTTCCACTTGCCTTAGCATATTGAGGTGTTTGATTTTTCACTCGCCGTAGCATATTGAGGTGTGTGATTTTTCACTCGCCTTAGCATATTGAGGTGTGTAATTTTCCACTCGCCTTAGCATATTGAGGTGTGTTATTTTTCATTCGCCTTAACATACTGAGGTGTGCGATTTTCCACTCGCCTATAATTTTCAAAAAACAAAGACTGTTGATTTATTAATCATCGGCCATTGGCTGTCAAACATAATGGCCATTTTGACACAGTCATAGAGGAAACTCACTAGAGTTTTCCATTAGTAGTAAGGTATCTTTTATATGCAACATTCCAGACAGGACAGCACATACCACAGCCTTTGCTATATCACTCGTAGTGTGCTGGCTAGAACAATACATAACTCAATGGGCCCACCAACGGGGATTGATCCCAGACTGATCACACGCTTTACCACTGTGCTACGTGCAGCCTCCATGGTACATAATAAAAACAAAACAGATCACAAGTGTCCCTATTAACTACATTAGTAGTTATGTGTTTGAAATGTCTTCAAAGTTGACACTGTACTGTCTTTTTAAAAAAGTTTAAACAGCAGTCTTCTTACTATCATCTATAGTTTTCCCTAGCTTGTTTTAGCATGGTGCGGCACCATGCCTCAATAGTCTAGCACCATCTTGCCTTAACCAGCACCATGCTGCTTTGAGATTAAACAAGCACTTTTCAATAATTAATTATAAAATTGCCTTTATAAAACACCGAAAAAAGTATTATTAATTAATAAAATATGCCTTTTATATCTTTTACCATTCTTGTATTAAAGCAAACACATAAATTACATGAATGTTTATTACAATTAATTTTTGTCTATTTTCAATGAAATAAAAGTGCCCTGAAAATGGTGAAAATGCCCCAAAAGTGTTTTGCCAAATTTCTAAGAAAATCACTAATCTATATATAAAAAAATAAAATATATCAATTTTCAAGATTTTACAGTATGTACTTTTAGGGCATGACTGCACAATGTCTGACAGAGAGGATCAATTGGCTACCTGATGGTTATAACAAAGAAACAAAGAAACAAAACAGAAACAAAAATCAAAGGTAAAATTCAAAATGACATATGAGATGGATGTAAGATATTTAAATTGATCATGCAATCACAATACATATATGTGTACAATGTATGTTGGCAAGATTTGATATCAAATTCAAAATGCCATAAGAGATGGATGTAAGATATTTAAATTGATCATGCAATCACAATACATATGTGTACAATGTATGTTGGCAAGATTTGATAACAAGATAAAATTCTATATTAACTTTTAATTAAAGGGACATTCCTGTATTTGCTGCACTTTTTAAGATGTTTTTGACTAACAGAGACTTTCTAACGATTGTATTTACATATAAAATATATTTTCATGCATAAAATATCGGTGGCCGACTATTAAAAATATTTTTGGTCGTTGTACTAGGTTAAATTTCATTTATTTCCAAAAATATAATTTTTTTGTACATACACAATTATTTGTAGACAAAATCCAGTTTGGGCTTCTTAAAAATATTAAAACAAGCAGAAACACATTGAATATACAGACACTGATATTCTAAACAAGCAAATATATTTAATATGCAAGTTTAATCGTAGAAATATTTTATTATAGTCAAACCTGCCCTAGCGGCCACCTGTAATCCGCAGTCACCTGCATTAACTGGCCATTTTTCCCCCTCCAAAACGATTTATAATGTAAATGCACCTGTAATATGTGGTCACCTGTCTAACGCGGCCAGCGGCCACCTAAATCGGATCCCAAATTGCTAAAATACCTGTATTATGCGGTCACAGTAAAGTTTTACTATTATATAAAAGGAATATTTT
This sequence comes from Dracogyra subfuscus, assembly GCA_016106625.1. Lineage (NCBI taxonomy): Eukaryota > Metazoa > Mollusca > Gastropoda > Neomphalida > Peltospiridae > Dracogyra > Dracogyra subfuscus. The sequence goes on from JAECMU010039746.1 coordinate 7,168, forward strand.
AACAACAGTGATAAGGTGCAGCAAATAACCGATCTTCACACCTTCATGAATACTAATACCCATTCAGTCCCGAAATCTCTACTGCATATCAGTTAAGAAAGTATGACTCTGCAATACATCTAATTGCCACTGGGCAAGCTATTGTAGAGTCACGCACTATGACAATACACCACGTGAAGTAGGAATCTGTTGATTAGCAGTACAGACGATAAAACTGGAAACAACAACAAACGTTTTAAAGACTATATATGTGGCAACCTGTACTCAGCTGGCCACCTGTCTTAAGCGGCCACTTTTATCTATTCTATGTGTGACCGCATAAGACAGGTTTGACTGTAGTTGGAAACATCTTACAATGCAGCAAACTCAGGAATATCCCTTTAAATGAAGTCTGACTCAAACAATGTAATTAAGACTATTTTTTCAAATACATGTACATAATATACACTGTCAGTTACAGTAAAGCACTGTGCATTGGTATATTTAATAAAACTTACATATTATATAATATAAATTGAGGTATAAAAATGTATAAATGACAATGTCATACATCATAAAAAATGAGAGACTGTTTTGTTTAACGACACCGCTATCTCGTACATTGATTTATCATCGGATAACAAACATCTTAAGTCTTAGGAAACCTGCTAAATTTTTCCATTAGCAGCCATTAAGGGATCTTTTATTTGTACCATCCCAGACAGGACAGCACATACCACATCCTTTGATATACCAGTCGTGGTGTAGTGGATAGAACGAGAAATAGTTCAATGGTTCCACAGACGGGTATCGATCCTAGACCAAGAAAACATTAGGCCAGCACTTTAGCACTGGATTACCGTCTCGCACTAGCATGACTTACAGGTAGTAGCAAAAATGAATTCAATTAAGGCCCCCCAAAATTTTTGTTTCCAGTCACCCGACAGACCTTAAATTTTGCCACCAACACTGAAATTTGTTTTTTTTTGCTTGGGTGGGGTGGGGTGGGGTGGGGTGGGGTGAAGCACACAGAAAAATTGTGGTTGCAGATCGACAACAGGGGTACTCAAGTAGGATAACTCTTACACGTCAGGATTTGTCAGGGGAAAGCACTCTTGAGAATCAAAATAACGGCAAGTTGTGTACTGTTTGCGTTAGCCATCAGGATTGAAAAATGAACCCACGTGAAGGAGGGGGTGAGAATTATCAGGGCTTCTGCGTCAACGTGTCAAGTCAGTGACGTTTTCCATACAGTGCACCCAGAGATACATGAGAGTTTTCAGTCAAAGCTATAGGCGATGGCTATGTTTTACACTGGGCTCTCACTGTAGGCTATCTCGCCTTGACCTTCAATTTGAATGCAGTCCGATTCGTGTGCACAGACGATGCACGTGAAGATACAGCATGTGTGTCAACATCGATCGAAACACCACCTGATGCTTTCAAGTTGCTTATGATGGCATCCCATGACTGCAATTTGCCTCCAAAGAAGAGAAATAAATTAAGTAGTATTTATGGCATAGGAACGCATCTTGAGACTGAGTTTTTCTCTGGCAAACACATTAAAGGTACGGTAACCTTTCTTTGGCCAAGTTACCTGAAACAAACTTCTTCTTTTTTTTGCCTAATGTGATATAAAATATCCCTTCTACTAATGGAAAAATGTAGCAGGTTTTCTCTCTAAGACAATAAGTAAAGAAAATCACTAAATATTTGACATTTAACAGCTTATTTAAATCAGTGTGCTCTAGTGGTGTCGCTTTACAAAATAAATTTTATGACTTTCTCTCAATATTTTTCTATCATATTGTGACCAGTATCCACATTAAACAGTTCTACAATGCTGTCCCATTAAAAAAAATTGGAATCTCCTCCAAAATGTTCTTTTTATCATACTGTGACCATTTTTAAGTAAATTTTAAATATTTGGCCAGACAAAGTTTAAACCTCTCTCAAATTTCCTTCATATCATATTCTGACCCTTTTCAATAGCTTTTCAATACTGTTTCAATAAAAAGAAAAACAAAATAGAAAACAGAAAACCTGGAACTGTCTCTCAAATGTTCACATATCTTAATTTACAATGGTGTCCCGTTAAAAACAACAAGGAAACTTGATTATTGTCATCATATTGTGACCATATATTCAAACATTTCTTACATACTGTATCAACCAAAATATTGGAAACTTCTCTCAAATGTTTGTTGTATCATTTGTGTCCATTTTAATATGTGTGCAATACTGTTTAAATAAATTGAAAAAACAACAACAAAAACACAAAAAGAAAAAAAAAGAAAAACATTCTTTGTACACATATCATTTGTATTCAATTTAAAAACATCATTTCAGTTAACACTGTCCTGATAAAAAACAGAAATTATAAAAAAACATCTCTATTGTCAAATTTATATTGTGACCTTTTTCAAATCTCTCTCAAATATTGTGCCAACCAAAATATTGGAATTTTCTCTTGATATTTTCTTTTTATCATATTATGACAAATTTCCAACAACTTTCCAATACTGTCCCAACCAAAACACAAAAATTTGGAATTTTCTCCTGAATTATCTCCCGAATTATCTTCATATTGTATTTGACATTTTTGACATCCTATATGGTCCTTTAAAAAGTTAGCAATACTAAACAAAAGCTCCTAAATATTGTCTCAACCAAAAAAAACACCCCAAAAACAACAATTTATCTCAAATATCTCTTCATTGTCCAATTAAATGCATTTGGTACCAAATGACATCGCCAAAATATTAGTTATCCCAACAAAAAAGAGGAACTTTTTCTCTCAAATATTTCTTCATATGCATACATTTTGTCTACTGACCTTTTCAATACGACTATTGGATGTGATAAAAAAAAGCATGTACAATGCCCTATCAAACTACAACAGCTGCTCTCATAAACGGTCCCAATAAAACAACCCTGGAATTTTCTCGTGGATATTTTTTTTTCATTTCATATCTTTATCATTTCAACGTCACCATTTAGTCTCCAAAAAAAAGCTTGCAGTACCGAATGACAGTTTTGAAATATGGTCCCAACAACAACAAAAAACAAAAAAAACATTAGGATTTTCAAATATTTCATCGCATTGTAAATCGATCTTTTCAATGCCAGTATTTTAAAATGATGACTCTAAAATTTTCTCCCAAACAAAAGACTAGAATTGACTCTCAAAATTAGTTTTCCTATTCATACAGTTTACTGATCTTTACAGTTCCATAAAAAAACCACCATGAAGTTCTGAGATAGTACTGTTCAAAAATAAATTTAAAAATACATTTTTTCTAAACATTTCTTCATATATCGTACACCTTGTCCACAGATTTTGTTCTCAAAACCACTATTGGCTTCCATAAAAAGTGTGCACTACCAAACAGCACTTCATAAATATATTGACTGTCTCAGCAAAAAAAACACTTGAATTTTTTCTCAAATATGTCTTCATATTCACATACTATCTACTGATCTTGTCAGTGCACTATATGGCCCCATAAAAAACATGCAGTGCCAAACAGCAGCTTTGAAATATAATTGTCCCAACCAAAAAAAAAGAAGGGAATTGCTCTCAAATATTTTTTCAAATCATACATTTCGTCTGTTGATTTTTTTTTTCAACGCCACTATTGTGTCTCACAAATGACAAATCTGAAATATTGTCCCAATGAAAAAACCTGGAATCTTTCTATCTTTGGTATACCGATGTTTGGTCCAACTATTTCGTCCCATAGAAAGCATGAAGTATAAAATGGACAGACCTATCTTCTTAAATATTTCTTCATATCATACCAAATGACAGCTCTGAAATATTGTCCCAACCACAAAAACTGGAATGTTCTCTCAAATATCTCTTCTTATCATACTTTTTGAATACTGATGTTTGCTCCCACTATTTGGTTCCGTAGAAAGCATGCAGTATGAGTCGACAGGCCTTGATGCCGATGTTGTCACGGGAGAACGTCATGGTGTTGTCTTCGACCTTCATCTTCAACGCTTCCACCAGTTTCTTGGCTGTGTCCGTGGACAGGATGGACTGCTCTTCGGCCGACAGCGCCACGCTCTCGCACCCACAAGACTCTGTCTTCTTTAGCTGAAAGAATGAATAAATGAATGAATGAATGTTTAACGACACCCCAGCACAAAAAAATATATCGACTATTGTGTGTCAAATTATGGTAAATACAAAACAAACTTGATTATCGACATCAATATAAGAGTTAAATTAAAACACAGTGTAAAGAACTGGGCAAAAATACAAATTTCACAGATATGGATAAAATTAAATTTTTGAGTAAAAGTTAGTATTACGCAAAAATTGTAAAACTAATGCTGGATTGAATCGAAATGATTCCATCACATTTGTTCGTCCAAATATATCTTTTCAAGTTTCATACAGATGCTTACACTCCACCAAAATGTGCCGCACCATCAGAAGACACTGACAGTGCTCACACAGAGATAGATGATCCTTCTTTAAGATACATGAATGGGACAAATACATGGGTGAAAGTTGAAATTTTTTAAAAACCTGTAAAAAGGTTTTCAGAGATTTTCATGGGGGAGGGGGGTAGGGATTATGACCCAACTTCTCCAATTTTTTATAGATAATTACTCCAAAGTTCAACAAAAAGTTCGATTCTACAACCTAGTTTTAGCAATGATTCCCCCCCCTCCCCCGTATGAAAATCTCAACGGTTAGGTTACAGGACGCGAAGGGGCAATTAAGCCTTGTGAGCAGCAGAGCCCTTTGTTTTTGTTCATGGGCTACTCTTTCCAATTAGCAACAAGGTTTTTTTTTTTGTGCTGCCCACAGTCAGGATAGCACAAACCATGGTCGATGCAAATGGTTTACACCTACCCATTGAGCCTTGCAGAGCACTCACTCAGGGTTAGGAGTCGGTATCTGGATTAAAAATCCCATGCCTCGACTGGGGTCTGAACCCAGTAACTACCAGCCTGTTGACCGATGGCCTAACCATGACGCCATCGAGGCCGGTGCAAGAAATAAAGGGTAAAGATTGTAGGTTAGAAAGAGCATGGCAGCCATCTTGAATTATAAAGGTATTTTAAACATTTTTGAAACAAAATTTCTCTGAAAGTGCTGAGTCAAATCTTGGTGTACATGATAAGATAAGAGAACACAATGGAATGCACTAAAGACTTTTGGAATTGGTGAAACAAGATGGCTGTCTCTGACCAAATTAAAACTGAAAATATGTTAAAATATGGGATTCTGCAGAAATATCATATGTTTTGGGGAATGCCCAGTTATCGATGCCATATTTCACTGCATAGGATCAAGCATATGGCAAGTCAGTTGAATCTTGGATTTTAAAATATTTAAAATGTGTGTGTGTTGTGTGTGTCTGGTTTATAGGGTTTCACTGTAGTTAAATACTATTTGCAGCAGTAGGTTGACCACACTGGAATTGTCTAAACAATAAGAAAGTGCGAGTATCTCAGATATAAACTGTTTTTTTTGTTTAACGACACCACTAGAGCACATTGATATTATTTAATTAATCATCACCTACTGATGTCAACCATACATGTACGTGTATGGTCATTTTGAGGACACTTGCTACAAGTTTCAGTTAGTAGCAAGGGAACTTTTATATGCACCATCCCACAGAACAGGATAGCACATACCACAGCCTTTGATATACCAGTCGTGGTGCGATGGCTAAAACAAGATTTAACCCATTGGACCCACTCACCCATGGGGATCAATCCCAAGCCGACTGTGTATCAAGTGAGCGCTTTACCACTGGGCTACATGTGTGTGGTGTCCATCTGTGTGTGTGTGTATGTGTGTCTGTGTGTGTGTGTGTGTTTGTGTGTATGTGTGGTGTCTGTGTGTGTGTGTCTGTGTGTCTGTGTGTGTTTGTGTGTGTGTGTGGTGTCTGTGTGTGTGTGTCTGTCTGCATGCGTGTCTCTCTGTGTGTCTGTGTTTGTCTCTGTGTGTGCCTGTGTGCATGTCTCTCTGTGTGCGTGTGTGTCTGTGTATGTCTCTGTGTGCCTGTGTCTGTGTATGTATATGTGTGCGCGTGTCTCTGTGTGCGTCTCTCTGTGTTTGTGTCTGTGTGTCTCTGTCTCTCTGTGTGCGTGTGTTTGTCTCTGTGTGTGTGTTTGTCTCTGTGTGCGTTTGTCTCTGTGTCTGTGTGCGTGTCTGTGTGTATGTCTGTGTGGGTGTCTCTCTGTGTGTGTGTCTGTGTCTCTTTGTGTGCCTGTGTATGTGTATGTCTGTGCATGTATCTCATGTGTGTCTCTGTATGTATCTGGTTTACATCATTGCTAAAAATAGGTTGTAGAATCGAACATTTTGTTGAACTTTGGAGTAATCATCTATAAAAAATCAGAGAAGTTGGGTCATAATCCCTACCCCCCTCCTCCATGAAAATCTCAACGGATTTACATGATTTGGAAAAACGACCCTTAGAGACCCAGAAAAACT
>JAECMU010039749.1:3718-16135 GCA_016106625.1 Dracogyra subfuscus
TAAAAAAAAAAAATGTGTCTGCTTATCAAGTAAGATTTGGAAAAAGATAATTAGTCACCTACTGAATTAGCCAATAGCCAAGCCCTGAACAGAGTCAACAGTCAAATACCATTACTGACCCAAAGTATAAACCCACTAATTAAAATCCAATGCATGTGTGTTTGTGTATCGTGCAGTGCAAACTACCACCTGGTTACATCTATTTCCCACATACAGAACAGTAGATACATGGCCTTTGACATACTCATCATAAAACATAGATTGGGATAGGAGAAAAGAATGGGGTCCAGTGAAGTCAATTGATCCTGCAATTGACTGCACCTCAAACAAGCACTCTACCACTAAGTTAGACATATATCAGACAAGATCTGAAAGACAGACCTAAACAATATATCAAGTAGATTGAAGATGTTATTAGGTGCAAATCCATTTATCCATAATCCGTAATGTATAATCTGTAACAAATGATTTCTTTTTGCAGATAGGTTGAGTAGATTCCATATGTGTGCCTACAGGCTTGCATATCCGAAACCTCTATGCAATATAACATTATATTCATTGTGGACAAATAGAATTTATGACTTAAACTGGATATAAAACGATGGAAGAATGGAAAGAGGGCGGAGTGAAAAACATTAGTATCAGAGGTTCATTATCTTTTAAAGTAGCAGGCTGCTGGAGAAAAGCAGTTGGTTGCACATTATTATATACTGAATGCAATGAGGTGTATAAATTGCAAACATCTACAGAAAGCAGTGGTAGTAGCAAGTGTAGCTGCCAAAAGAATTGCAGCCTACCTCCTCTGAATGAATACACAGTTCATATCAATTCTTTTACATTTTAATGACACAACTAGAGCATTTTGATTTATTAATAATCGGCTATTGAACGTCAAACATTTGGTAATTTTAACTTAAAGACGTTTTTTTTTTTTTTTTTTTTTTTTTTAAATGATGCACTCAACACATTATAATGACTGTTATATCGGCGTCGGACATATGGATATATCGAGAAAAACCCCAGTGGTGACTTAAAGAGGAAACCAAGTACTAGTATATCTTTCCATTAGTAGCAAGGAATCTTTTAAATGAACAATCCCATATAGGAGAGCATATACCACAACCTTTGAAATACCAGACGTGGTGCACTGGCTGGAACGAGATATTGCCCAATGGGCCCACTGATGGGGATCAATCCAAACCGACCGCGCATCAAGCTAGCATCCTGTCCCCAGTTTATACTATATTTTCCACCTCAAACTGCATACAGAATTAAAGTAGCCTCATCATTTTTTTTTTTTTTAAAGTCTTGTGATAATATCTGACAACCAGAGTTGATGTTCTCCTAGCACCACGATGCACTTGTTTGAATATCGGTTATCCAGTACTCAACTAAAATAGAACACCCTGATAAGAATAATTTAAGAAATTGCGTCTGTAACGAGACTCCCCCAATTTCTGGCCAGACTGTAAGCTGTATCAAACATTCTTTGGCTTTAATGCATCTAGTGTTATCAGGGTTAAGTCTTTAAAACATACATGTTTTAAAATTAAACATAATATCCATGTGATAATGCAGATCAAAGAGAAGACAGTGCAGCAGAATGCAATCAAAGCAAAATGTGCATGTTCAGGAAAGGTGAGGAATGCATACCTGAAAATATGAGCCAAACAGTCATTCAGGTTGCCTGGAGGTTTGACGCAACAAGTCTCCAATGTTCCAAAAATTGGTGACCCAATGCCAGTTTTTTTTCTGACTGGGGACAGCAAACAATTATTTTGGTTGATCCTGATGATCAGTGCACATGACCCCCCCCCCCCCAACAAAAAAAAATCACCACAAAAAGAGCAAAAAAACCCTCAACAACATGCAAAAACACAACACAAAAAGGACCAAAAAAGCAAAAGAAAAGTGGATAAGAAATTAAAATAACAACTAAATGTCATATTATTTTGTCACACGTTGCCTATAGATATTTCAGCACATGAAATTCAGATCATCCTTCACCAGCAATTTACTGCAGATAATAACAAAGTTAATACCTAAGAAGTATCAAAATGCCATTACAGATCACATTTGCAGATTTTCTTTATATAGCACCGCTGAATGCCGTTGTGAATTTGCAAAATCATATAACCTTATGTAGCTGCAAACAATGACTTCAAGTAAAAAGCTATAAAGATTTACACCAAAAAAGCAAAAGAAAAGTGGATAAGAAATTAAAATAACAACTAAATGTCGTTTTATTTTGTCACTGTTGTTGTGCTACAACAACTGATGAAACAATCACACGTTGCCTATAGATATTTCAGCACATGAAATTCAAATCATCCTTCACCAGCAATTTACTGCAGATAATAACAAAGTTAATACCCAAGAAGTATAAAAATGCCATTACAGATCACATTTGCAGATTTGTTATATAGCACCGCTGAATGCCGTTGTGAATTTGCAAAGCTTATGTAGCTGCAAACACTGACTTCAAGTAAAAAGATATAAAGATTTACACATTAACTAAAGATATATGTCCATTATCAAAAAAGGGCAAGGCAAATCATGTGTGTTGGATTGTGATCTTTACAGTTGTGCACTCCAGGGTAAAGGTTTTCCTTTTTAATTTTTGTACTTTTTATCTAATCAAGATTCACACATGCTGTCCTGGGGACAAACATCAGCTATGTGGACTGTCTGTCGAGAGCAACAGGCAGCATGTAATGGAATGTAGAATTTCTTTTGATTGATGACAGGAGTAGGGCACACTGATCAATTAAAGTTTGCTTTGTTTAACGACACCACTGGATCACTGGGATCAATCCCCATCAGTGGGCCCATTAGGCTATTTCTTGTTCCAGCCAGTGCACCATATATCAGTATATAAAAGGTTGTGGTATGTACAACCTTGTCTACAGGATTGTGATTATCAAAGATCCCTTGCTATTAATGGAAATATGTAGCTGGTTTTCTCTGTATGGCAATATGTTAAAATTACCAAATATTTGACATCCAATAACCAATGATGAATTAATCAATGATGCATATAAAAAGATACCTTGGTGCTAATCGAAAAAGAGTAGCCCATGAAATGGCGACAGCTGGTTTCCTCTCTCAATATCTGTGTGATCCTTAACCAGATGTCTAATGCCATATAACCGTAAATATATCACGACCTTTTGTCCAGTTGTGGTGCAATGGTTGGAATGAGAGAGAAAAAAACAATAAGTTAAATGCATTCATCGAGATTGTTTGATCCTGTGACACAAGCACCTCAAGCGGGCAGCATAGCCCAGTGGTACAGTGCCCGCCTGATGCGCGGTCGGTCTAGGATCGATCCCCGTCAGCTAACCACTGGGATTTTTTCTTGACATAACCATATGTCCGACGCCGATATAACCGTAATTATAATGTGTTGAGTGCATTGTTAAACAAACAAACAAGCACCTCAAGCGAGCATTCAACCAACTGAGCTAAAGTCAACCCTACAATGGTCAATTAAATCACCGGCATATATATATATATATCACACCTTTATCTGACACCTACCTGTCTTATGACAGGTTTATCAATGGCTGTGGTACATGCATGCTACCCTGTTACATAGGAATGTGCATGTAAGAAAATTCCTTGCTGCTAAGACTATCTTCTGAGGAAATCTGCTACATTTGTCCTTAGCAGGAAGGAATTTTCTTATATGTACATTCCCATTTACAAGACTGCATGCACTACAGCCATTGATAAACCTATCATAAGACTGGTACATATAGGTACTGGGTTCACATCAGATATAGTTTTAATGAATCAGTGGGTAGATGCAAGGCCATTACACCAACTTCTCTCTCACTTTCTTCTTTAAAACTTATTTTCTTGTTTATATCCAAATTAAGGTTCAAGCAAGCTGTCTTTGGTGTGTGCCCAGGACAGTGTGCTTGAACCTTAATTGAAAAAGAAGCCCTAAAATAAGTATAGATGAATGGAAACATTGGCCAGTGAGATGTTGTAAAATCTGGTTTAGTACAAGATCAGCTAAACATGTACTCATTAAACCACTGGTTGGTATTCCAGCCAGCAGCAGTGCCCTTTGGGTAGTAAATTAAATATTATCAAGGTAAGTTGGAGGCTGGGCACAAACCAAACTGTGTTAGTAAACAAGTATGCACTAATTTGGCTATTTACCATGGTACATACAGTTCCTAAAGGTAGTTTAGTCCCAAACATTTACGCACCAGTTTTGGCCACATGCTGGCAGGGGGGGGGGGGGGGGGGGGGGAATTATGATCTACAAATGATAAAATCACAAGGTGAAGGTGCCAATACTAGGAGTGTATTATTTATCCTTTAATATGATCTTGTTTAGACCAGTGGTTAAGGTACATCAGGAGGCTACTGTTTATCCTTTAATCTAGAATACGAATATGGATACGCGGGCAGCATGGCCCAGTGGTAGAGTGCCCGCCTGATGCGCGGTCGGTCTAGGATCGATCCTCGTCAGCTGACCACTGGTTTTTTTTCTCGACATAACCATATGTCCGACGCCGATATAACCGTAATTAAAATGTGTTGAGTGCGTCATTAAAAAAAACAAAAACAAAACAAAACAAAAAAGAATATGGATATTTAGATGGTCAATCTTTAGTAATCAGTAGTTAAGAGTTCAGGAGCAAACACTAAAAATGTGTTGTCATTTTGTAATTAAAGCTATGTAGTCCAGTGGTTAGAGTTCATGGGCTAACACTAAGAGTGTGTTGTCGTCTTGTAAGCAAAGCTATGTAGTCCAGTGGTTAGAGTTCATGTGCTAACACTAGAAGTGTGTTGTCATCTTGTAAGCAAAGCTATGTAGTCTAGTGGTTAGAGTTCATGTGCTAACACTAGGAGTGTGTTGTCGTCTTGTAAGCAAAGCTATGTAGTCCAGTGGTTAGAGTTCATGTGCTAACACTAGGAGTATGTTGTCGTCTTGTAAGCAAAGCTATGTAGTCCAGTGGTTAGAGTTCATGTGCTAACACTAGGAGTGTGTTGTCATCTTGTAAGCAAAGCTATGTAGTCCAGTGGTTAGCAAAGCTATGTAGTCTAGTGGTTAGAGTTCATGTGCTAACACTAGGAGTGTGTTGTCGTCTTGTAAGCAAAGCTATGTAGTCCAGTGGTTAGAGTTCATGTGCTAACACTAAGAGTGTGTTGTCATCTTGTAAGCAAAGCTATGTAGTCCAGTGGTTAGAGTTCATGTGCTAACACTAGGAGTGTGTTGTCATCTTTTAATCAAAACTACATAATCCAGAGCATGAATCTCCAGTGCTTTCACTAGTACAATTTATTCACCTCCATGGACCCATTAATTTATTTCTCATTCCAACCAGTGCTCCATGACTGGTATATTAATGTATAAATAGTGTCCCCTTCCTGCTAGGCTGATGTAACATGTGGTGGCTGTAGGTTTCTTCTCTAAAAACAAGTACAACAATAACCATATGTCACACCCCAATTAAAAAGTTTTAAAAATGTTTTAGGAGTAATGAAAAATAACTTCAACAACTGCCTATCACTATCAGTAATATTATTCTGTGCAGTACATTTTTTCTTAACTAAATCACAGTGAACTAACACATACAACCTTATTGCACGTGCCATGCATGGGTAGGCTGCATATTAAACGGTTACCAGCTAACTCCATTGTAATTAACCACCACCCTCCGACCTTTCTAAAAGCTTTACTAGCTGAACATTAACATGTCTTTCATAAAGGTTTAAGCACTATAGAAATTTACTAATCCATAATTAAAAATAATTTGTGCTCGCTATTGATGTCTAACAGGAACTTAATTAAATATCCGTTCTAGCAAGAAGTCTTAATGGTTTGTCACACCACATGACACTGCCCTGAAAACTACCATGACAATCCCCCTGGGAGATGAAAACCATAACCAACCAACCAACCAACCAACTGAACTATCATGAACAGATATTCCATAAAGCAAAACATATGTTGGCCTTCAGACGTCGTGAGACTTCAAAGCTGAACAATGCTTATCGTATTGGCATTATTATGATGTACCTGAAGAAATAATAGTCCCCCAATTATTTTCTCCTGATTCCATGCCAAGTTCTCATAACATGGCAAATGTCACTTGAATTGGTGTCAGAGATGAGGCACTGGGTAAAGATGTGTGCTGTACTTGATAGTTGATTCGGTGTACCAACAGTCATATACACCCAGGTGTATACCATGTGATGGACAGACAGCCTCACAGACTACCAGACATAAACAAAGACAAAGGGTAACAGACAGAGCAGCAGTCATATGTTTGAACAAGAGCCTAAAAAAAATCATAAAACCACCAACGAACACTAGCAATGAAAGACATCAGTGATTTAAAAACAAAATACCAGATGCCATTCTTCAACAGAATGAAATATAGTCACCAAACACCATCAGCATTTAATATCATCAGAAAACATTAGTAATGATTAGTAATAACAAACTTACTTTAGAAATTAATAAAAATGTCCCAGAAAAAGTCACCATCATCCATGACAGCATTTAACAACAAATGTGGACAGTCAGTAGCAGACTTTAATAAAAGCAACATGCTTTGGTTTAGGCACCATACATGTCTGTAACTATTGTTGTGATCCTTTGCATGCAGGGTATCAAGATAGCACATACCACAGCCTTTGGTGTACCAGTTGTGGTGCACTGACTGGAGCAAGAAATAGTCCAATGGATCGATTCCGAACCAACTGCGCATCAAGTGAGCGCTTTACCACTGGGTTATGTCTCACCCCCATTCCTGCATGAACTACATCCTGTTCCATAGAGGTGATGAAAGCCATGACTATGTGTGTTGGAACATGGTGTTTTTTTTTGTAGTGATGTTCCAATGATCAACCATGATCAAACATTGATAATCGATTATAAAAAAAACATTATCAATTGTCTGGTAAAATATTAACTGTAATAGCCCTTTCTGTTTAGATGATATTATTCATGTAAATATGATGGGGTTTGTATTTGTTTTTATGTGTACCTGAAGAAAAATGATATTAAAGACAAAATTAGCCATTTGTAGGCTGAGCACGACAAGAGGTGGATGGTCTTTATAATTCCAATCCTTTTAAAGTCCATACAATTCGAACCAATTGTGTAATCGAAAGATGACTGACTGGTGCCAACCGATTAAAACCGATGATCAAAGATGAAATTCCAACCAATTCCCAACAATATCTTGTTGGATCATGTCACCAAGTGTCGACACCAACAACCTGTTGTTTTAAAATGTGCTGGGGTGTTCTTAAACAAACATTCCTTTCCTTGTTTCTTGAGGGATGTCAGTCAGCCGACAGACAAGAGTACCTGGTTGACATCCCACACTGCTGGCCATTGGAGTGCAGCCTCCAATAAAAACCAAATGGCTAGTTACCTTTGATATATTTGTACAAGAGCCATGTGACCATATTTGTTTTTGCTGATACATTCATCAATTGTTCTTCCTTTGGCCTGCTTTTTCTCCCATCAGATAATGCTGCAAATGTTGAACAGATTTTCAGTCTATCAGACACACTTGGAACAACAGGACTCATTGAAGACTGCCAGTCAGACACAAGCAGAGTCTGCCAGATGATGATGTACCATGTAGTTTCTCCTCTTATATTCATTTTCAAGTCTCCTGTCTGTGTTGGTTCCCGCCTGCTACCGATCTTGATCGGACTGCTGATGCTCCCTTGCATCTGCCAGTGCAGGCAGTCCCTCCCCCCAATTTTCTGTCTTAGACGAAAGAGCTTGCGAAGCAAGCTCTTGCGCCCACAACAGGCGTGTGCTACAACAGCTTGTTCTGAATGTGCACGTTAAACCCTATGATATTATGTATGTGTTGGTCTCTGTCTGCTTGTCTGCCCAGTGGTAAATTGCTCACTTGAGGCATGGTCAGTCTGGGATCAACCCCCGTGGGTGGGCCCATTGGGCTATTTCTCCTTCCAACAAGTGCACCACCACTGGTATATCTAAGGCATTGGTCTGTGCTATCCTATCTGTAGGATAGTGTATATAAAAGATCCCTTGTTACTAACAGAAAAATATAGTGGGTTTACTCTATAAGACAAGGGGGTGAGATGTAGCCCAGTGGTAAAGTGCTTGTTTGATGCACGGTTTGGCAGTCTTCGCCATGAGTAAAATCAAGGCGAGCTACAGATCACTCTCCTTAATTGAACCAGGTGAGCAATCGCTCCCCTTATTAAATATGTTTGTACAAATGTGCCATGTATTACTATATAACGTTACGTTATCGATCGCTATTGCGCATACATTTCTGAGACCTTTGTTCAGAGTCTGATTTTCATACATAGTTCAGGTGAGTAATTACTTGCGAGTATGTTTATCTAACTTCAATTTAATAAGAAAAAAAATCATAGCTAAAATTTAAGGCGATCGATACGCCGCTCGTCTTAAACATTTGAGGCGTATGTGGAGGCGAGCGGGAGCGATCGCTTGCCTTTCATGGCGAAGACTGGTTTGGGGATCGATCCCCATCAGTGGGCCCATTGTGCTATTTCTCTCTCTAGCCAATGCACCATGACTGGTACATCAATGGGCCATGGTATGTGATATCCTGTCTATGGGATGGTGCATATAAAAAATCCCCTGCTGCTAATCGAAAATCATAGTGTATGAAGTGGCAACAGCAGGTTTCCTCACTCAATATTTGTGTGATCCTTAACCAATTGACCGACACCATATAACCATAAATAAAATGTGTTGAATGCATCGTTAAATAAAACATTTCCAAATATCTGACATTCAATAGCTGATGATTATTAAATCAATGTGCTCATGTGGTGTCGTAAAACAAAACACACTTTACTGTCTGTCCATCTGTCTGTCTGTTTGGCTGTCTGTCTGTCTGTGTACATCTCCCTTTGCACACAGAATACATACAAAGGTTTTGAAATCACAGAGTCAGTACAATAATATAGGCTTTTTAGACTACACAAAAATAATAATAAAAAAATCAGCAGTTTACAGCCTCGTCTTACTAATAAATATTAACCCTAATGGAAAAAAAAGAACAAAAAAGAACAAAAAAGAACAAAAGAACAAAAAAAAGGCCTGATGTAAAATAATGTTAAAAATAATAACACACAGGAGAAAAAGTACCCTCATTTTGCAGTTCAAACTTTGCTAATAAAATTTAAGTGGAATGTAAAACTTTGAACCAGTAATAACACGCTGTGAGGCGAGGACATGACGGCTCATAAATCACAGCCTCTCCTTTCCCCTCATACGCGAATTAGTGGATAAATCTAATGATACAGAAACATGGATGAATCCCTATCAGTCTTCCCCTTTCTTAAATCACGGGCTCCACTGATTGACGTACAGTATTTGAAAATGTTTGTCGCTTTTCTTCTCCAGGCTAAGATAAAGAAACACCTGACTTAGGAATGCCAGCGTGCTCTCGCGCTGTGATCCTCCTGTGAATAGGGGAGAAATTCCACCCAATTAAGATGACAATGTCTGCAGAAGAAAACAGCCCCTCCTGAGCAATCGTATAGAAAGGCCACACTTCCACAACAAAGGTAGGCCCGCGTGAAAGTCCTAGCGGACAGATGGACACACGCGACCACCTGTCTCGGCCCGAGCGCGGGGGTTTGTCACGGGACGGAAAGAAACTTGTGATGGGATTGACGGGAGCGTGTGTTGGCTTAGTGGAATCAAAGCTGTGGTCATCGCCCAGTGGCTTTGTATCGTGGGTGTTTGTCTAACCTGGTCCGACACACATCGTCAAATTTATATGTGTATTGAATCACAGACTAACTGTACAAACGGTCAACATTATTAAAAAAACATAATAAAAATTCATTATTATTCAAAACCATGTCTGTGTAGAAGGCAGAGACCAATGGGCGTTTGTTATGTTGTTAAAATGTTTATGTATCGACACTGCTGAGACAACAATTTGAATTGCTTCAATGGTTATGAGATACTTTAATTATGAGGATTCAAACTTGTAAGTGCAAGCAGTTTGAAATTATAATGTTAATTAATTTAAAAAGATAGTTAAAACATCAGTTTTTAACATACTTTCTTAAAACAACTAACATTCAGCATACATGGTCTGATGGACATAGTCTAACACTTTTCATCAGGGGTGGGAATTGATGAATTGTAAAATAGAGGAAATATAGAGGGATTCCGAAAATTCATGAAATCCTAGGTTAAAATCTGTGCCATCCGACACATTTTGGAGGAAAGAATGATTAAAATGTGAGGAAACGCAATGTTCCTTGAGAGAAAAACAGCTGATCTGAGGAGAAATCCCACCCCTGTATCATACAGACAGAATATAGGATGTGGTATACCGAATCACAGTTTTGTGTTGAAGTTTGAAGTAACAGTAACAGTTGCAGCTCTGACTGGTCATATCGGTATGTGACCCTGATTTGAGCCAATTCTATTATTTATTCCCAATAAATGTATATACTTTTATAAAGGATACAATTGTTAAGTAACATACACCCAAGGTTGAAACCAGTACAGCTAGGGATACAATTAGTTTTTAAAAAAAGAGAGAAAAGATAAGTACAATTTTCTTCAGAAATCAGGATAACTAATACTTAAAAAAAATGTACTTTTTTTTTTTAAATGCTTTAAATATCATGTGAATCCCCCATCCCAACTTTTTCTTTCAAGTAGATGCAATGTGATTCTATACATATCCATTTTATTAGAAAATGTTAACATTATCAACAATAGGAACTAATTTAGGCAAATAAAACCTACAGAACTGTTCATCAAGTTTATTGCATTAATACACTCATCCTACTGTGTAGCGATGACAACCCACCTGCCCCACACTCACCGCTCACACTGGCCCCTGCATCCATGGTTTTAATTGTCCAGCGAAATTACCCTGGGTCTGAGGACAACAAGGCGACACATCGGCTCACTCTCAAGTACATGCAGCCCAGAATGGTGAGCCTCTACAAGCATACAATGCACCCAGTTTCGGTTCCTTCTCATTTAATGCCAGACCCATGCGGGAGGAATCACAAATTAACTTCAATAAAGAACAAACTTAACACAATAACTTGAGCTCCAGTCAGACCAGACAAAACAACCTCCCATCTAAGAACATGTGCTTTGTATCCCCCATCTACATATAGCTCTGGATTAAAATAACCTCAACACTAACAATTGTCTAGGAAAGAGAACCACTTTACTGGCTAATTCCAGCTACCTGTCTATATCAGAAGCCCTAATTCAGATAATTTTGTGATAGCAATTTACTACTGATAACTAAACTAAGTACCTGATAATGTTAACAATGCCGTTGCAGATCAGTTTTGTAACAGCTTTTTGTGGGAATTTTGTGGGCTGAATAGTACCACAGAAAACAATCTGAATAGTTATTCTTCAAAGATACACTGTGGTCAATCACTGTATTTGCCCATTGATAGTGTAACATACCCCAGTGGTAAAGCGTTCACTTGATGCCCAGTCAGTCATGGACCGATCTCTTTGTTGGGCCCAGTAAGCTATTTCTTGTTCTAGCCAGTGCACCATGACTGGTATTTCAATCAAAGGCCATGGTATGTGCTATCCCGTATGTGGGATGGTGTATATAAAAGACCCCTTGCTAGTCATGAAAAAATGGAGCAGGTTTCCTCCTTAAGACTATGTTGAAACCCAACAGCTGATGCTTTATAAATAAATGTGCTCTAGTGGTGCTGTTAAACAAAACAAACTTTAACTTACAGTACTTAATGGTATATAAAGAAGTACTATCCAGAAATTTTAAAAGCTATTGTCCAACTACCGGTAGCTACTGAAAATGTATGATGTGTCAATTACCTGAACAAACAACATCAATATAATAGTTTTAATAATGCAAATATATATTTAAGAGCTATGATGTACCACTGAATATTGTTCAAGAAGTTGCAAAGTGATATGAAGTGGAAACTGTTTAATTGATGTTCTCAAACAAATTTGATAGCTCTTGACCAAGCATGTAACACACCTTGATTAACAGTTTCCAATAAAATCATAGTTTCGTTTAACAACACCATTAACAACATCGACTTTTGGATGTCAAACAATCAGTAATTCTGAGATCTAGTTTATGATATAGTCTTAGAGAGGAAATCTGCTACATGTTTTTATTAGAAGAAAATAATAACACATACCAACACCTTTGACATACCAGTTGTGGTACACTGGATGGAACGAAGAAAAAAACCCAACAATTAGAGAATGGGTCCACTGACTATAGTTCTAAAAGGTAACAAACTGAGCAAACATGCAAAACAAGAGACTTTTATAGATCCAGCATTCCAGTAATGATATTACATGTTAAATCAGCAACAAAAATCGAAAAAATAAAAATAATTTTTCTTTTAAGTCTATAAATATCTATTTTGCACCAAAAATAACCA
>JAECMU010039804.1:0-10102 GCA_016106625.1 Dracogyra subfuscus
CTTGCTTGATGTGCAGTCGATCTAAAATCAATCCCTGTCCCTGTCAGTGGGCCATTTCTCGTTCCAGCCAGTGCAGCTATGACTGGTATATCAAAGTCTGTGGTATGTGCTATGTAGATAAATTACCAAATATTTCGACATCAAATGTGGAATGTACTCATGGTTAAACAAAATCATCTGCATGTGTACACTTCACAGGTTTATTAAAATTGGTTACCAGCATTTACAATAGTAAACCGGGAATGAGACATTAGTCCAATGGTAAAGCATTAACTTGATGCATCGATGCCAGTGGGTAGGCCAATTTTTCATTTTGATGGTATGTGCTATCCAGTCTGTGGGATTGTGCATATAATAAGATTCCTTGCTACTAGCAGGCTTCCTAAGACTATATGTCAAAATTACCAAATGTGACATGGAATAGCCAATAATTAGTGGTGTTACTGAACAAAACAAACTTTCAAAATAGTAAATAAAACAAAAACTAATTCTAGATATATTTTTTTATTTTATTATTGCACAAAACATTCTTAAAATACAATGCCATTCACATTGTTTTTATATATACAAATATACATATTTAAGTCACAACATTTCACTTTTGTTAACAGCCATGTAACATGTACTTCACAGGATCCGGTTTTCAAATATTAATGCTAAAGGTGGTGGTGGTGGCAATGTTTTTAACATGTTCCTATACCACTAAGGTTTCAAGCATGTCCGTCCCGGGTTCGGCCTCTGGAGGCCAGTGGCCTAGTCCAGGACAGAAATGCTCACGGTAATCATAAATTTGATAAATAATAGTCTGGCTACTACATATATATATAAGACTTAAATAAAACTGCAGGTACCGTATATTGAATCCTTTCCCATAATCCAGGCATAGCTCCTGTCCATTCTTAGTCTTAAATTACAGGCCTAAAGCTACAAGTCCAAAATGTTAGCAGATAAAAATAATAAAAAGCTATAAACATATTTTTTTTTTTACAAATACAGTGAAACTTCTTAAAACTGGACCCTCTGTAAACCGGAATTCCTTCAAAACCAGACATTTTAAGGAGTCTCGTTTTAAAAACCAGGAAAGAACTTACCATCTGTAAACTGGATCCTTCTTAATACTGGACATTTCTGTTGGTACAAAGGGTGTCTGGTTTAAAGGGGTTTCACTTTACAATGTGTGTGTGAGATAAACAGACTGTGATTTAATTGGAATCAGTTTTCTTCCACCATCCTGGTCTGCTCTCATCATTAGTGGAAATAGCCCAAGCCAAACAACTTAATTTCTTTTCTAGGCTTTGGGCATTGGCCATGTGTGAGTTTGTATCTCAAATATTTATATCTGATCATTATCCTGACATAGCTGTAACTTTATGTCCAGTTCCAATAATCGATTTTCCTTGTGTTCTAAAACCCCTATAAGGCCCTAGCATTCCTCTTTATCACTATTGGACATATGGTTATGTCGAGAAAACACCCCAGTGGTTAGCTGACGGGGATCGATCCTAGGCCGACCGCACATCAGGCGGGCACTGTACCACTGGGCTATGCTGCCCGCTAAGTCAGTTGGTGTCAGAAGTAGGATCCAAAGGCAACTAGATATTACAAAGCTAATTCTGATACGAAGTAAAACTATCCTAACATAATGACTATCACTTAAGTTGCTGATGCTGGTTTCTGAGGTAAAAAAAAAAAACGTTCTATCTAATACAATCACCAGGACCAGAAAAAATGTATTTGCCAAAATTGATAATTTAAACAAGGTGTAATTAATATGCAAGAGAACCGTGAAGAATATTTTACCAGGATTTCTGCCATAGGGTATGAAGGATAAAATTATAGTCCCTAAAATCTTGAAAATGTAAGGACATTTATAGTAAGAGAACTGTTGTTAACAATTTGTCAAAGTACATGAAATGTAGTGTCCAATTTGAAAAGATCTGACCACCTTCTTTTCACAATAGTGGGATGGTGCTGTATAACACGGATACTTGGTTTTATAATAGTGGGATGGTGGTGGTGGTGGTGCTGTATATAAAAATTTATTTTAAATTAAGGAGTCTATTTGTAGGCAACTCTTGGTGTTGGGGTGTAATTTACCGAAAGAAAAGAAAGAAAGAAATGTTTTATTTAACATCGCACTAACACATTTTATTTACAGTTATATGGTTACAGACCACACAGATTTTGAGAGCAAACCCACTGTCACCACTTCATAGGCTACTCATTCCAATTAACATCAAGGGATCTTTTATTTGCTCTTCCCACAGGCAAGATAGCACTTGCCACAGGCAAAATAGCATAAACCATGGCATTTGTTGAACCAGTTATGGATCACTGGTGGGTGCAAGTGGTTTACACCTACCCATTGAACCTTGCGGAGCATTCACTCAGGGTTTGCAGTCGGTATCTGGATTAAAAATCCCATGCCTCGACTGGGATCCGAACCCAGTACCTACCAGCCTGTTGACTGATGGCCTAAACACGACGCCACCGAAGCCAGTCACACACAAAAAGAACCAATGTTACACACACAAATGAACTTATATATGTTATCAGTCTACATTTAAAATGTAGACTTGAAAATTATTGAATCACTGCAAACTGCTATTTTCAGAAAGATGGGGACAAGTTGAACTGGACATGAGAACTGATTTCGTATTGAACAGCAACAGTTTCAAAATGAAAGCAGTGTTTAACACTTTGTGTGATAATGATCAACACGTTATTGAAGTAACTGCTTGTTATCCAGTGGAAGGAAGAAAGAAAGGAATATTTTATTTAATGACACACTCAACACATTATAAAATATTTATCTGGCATCAGACATAATATATGGTTAAGATAAAGAGAGAAAACTTGTTGCTGCCACTCTCTTTTTCCGATAAGCAGCAAACAATTCTGGTGGCAATTAGTGAAGCTAGAATTAATGTTTACACTTCACGGTAACAGTATTGGTGGGTGATGAGAGATAACTGCAGACAAAGAAAGAAATGTTTTATTTAATGACTCACTTAACACATTTTATTTGGAATCAGACATGTGGTTAAGGACCATACAGATATTGTGAGAGGAAGTCCGCTGTCACTACTTCATGGGCTATTCTTTCAGATTACCAGCAAGGGATCTTTTATATGCACCATCCCACAGACAGGATAGGACATACCACGGCCTTTAATATACCAGTTGTGGTGCACTGGCTGTGACGTGAAATAGCCCAATGGGCCCACCGACAGGGATCGATCCCAGACCGACCGTGTGCTGTACCACTGAGCTACGTCCTGCCAACTGCAGACAAAGTCAAAGGGAGAGTTGGCAGTTATAGTGCTGGGACATCTGGGATGTGATCACTGTAAGAACAGCGTTCAGCACAGCAACTTGGCTAACCAAATTTTATTTATTCCTTAACTTGGAACACAGTGAACTCCCAAACAATTATTACAGAACAAGTAAAAAGTAATAATCATGAGATTCTCATACAGATGTCTCAAATGATGAAGTCATTCAAAGACCTGGCAGAGACGGCAGTGCAGCAATCAGCACAACAGCTGATTGACATCAAGAAATAAAAGCTACAGCAGATTAGTGATGGACTGTCTATAGGAATCCGTGGAGCACATATGGGCAAACAGATTGAGTAGTGCTCAGGAGACCCTAAAACGAGGTATGGGGATAGTAAAACAGACAGAAGATAATTCTGCTTGCAGACAAATCAGAATATGGGTGGAAAACTGTGGAAGAATATAAGGGGAAAGATGTAACAGACGACAGCCACAACGATAAGAACATGAGAAAAGCAAATAAAATAACAAAGAAGCAAGAGGAGTTTTGGTGAGAATTTAAAGAGATGATTCATGACCACCCAAGAAAAAACAGCTGTGACTTCACCCGTAAAATGGAGAAAGACTGAAACCTGCTTTAAAGTTGGCCCTCTGGGCCAGGGAGTGTCAGACATTTGTTGACAGGCACTCATCAGGAAGTGTCCTGGTTGGTGGGAAGCAAGCGTGAAAGTAAGTAAATCTTACACTGATTGTAGTACTGAAAGTACACATCTAGAAGATCAGGCTTTAGTAATAACGAGATGATCAAAGATGAATTGGAAGGGATTTTTCAAAGAGAACATTTTGAATATACTGTGGGTATACATATATATAAAACAATGTATTTAAGGGGCGATTAAAGGCAAGCATAGAGAAATAGAGATTGCCTGAACTACTGGGGTGGATTATTGACACCGTACAATCTGGGTACAAATTACTATTCAAAGGTTTGCCAAAGTCAAAAATAATGTCCAATTCAGCAAGAGAAAATAGCTGATTTGTAACAGAAGCAGTATCGGACTTGTTACAAAGACAAACTATCATAGACGTAAGTGAACCAGCATACGTTGTAAACAAATTGTCAGTGGCGACAAACGACTATGGGAAAAGAAGATTAATTATTGATTTTAGACATGTAAACCCAATTCTTTATGAAAACAAATTCAAGTTGAAGATTCATCTCTCATATGGAAAATTAACATAGTATATATCATGGCCTTTGTTACACCAGTTGTGGAGCACTGGCTGGAATGAGAAATTGCCCAATGTGCCTGCTGACAGGGTGCTATCAAATGGAGGTAGTTGTTCTGCTCTGTGGATGACACAACAGCAATAAGGTTCATTTATGCATTACTGGTCATGAATGCCACCCAATATTGACAAGCATACAGATATCAATAATCCATCAAAAAGGTTACTAAATAATATTTGCTATTCACTATCTTCGAATTTTAAATCAAATGTAACTGTCAGGGAAAAGTATGAATCTCAGATGTCACAATTACATGATGGCTGGAAAGTATAGAATCCTAAATATCCCCGTCTTGGTGCATCTCCAAATGGTGTTGTATCTTACTCTTGCTGCGGAGTTGGAGTATTGGAAATAAAGTGAACATACTGATTAAAAGATGCAGCTGCCATACGACATTCTTGTTTGATAGAAAATGATGGTGTGAAAAGACTGTATGCCAAACACCAGAAAACTTACCAAATTCAAACACAAATGCATTTATGTGAAAAGAGATTATTGTGATTTTGTGATTTGGAGACCCGCATCAGTTCATATTGAATGTATCCGGTCTAATGTGGAGTTTTGGAAAAACATTTCAGAAAAGACAAAAAGTGATTTCACTTGAATTAGTTGGTAGATTTTTATACAAGGCACCCACTTCTTAAAAAGTAATTGAATGTTAATGCAAAAAAATAAATAAAAATAAGAGTACCCGTACTCGAATGGCCACAGCAAGCACATCCAATAACCAGTCTAATCCCTCTGACATCTAGTGTTACTGTGAACTGCCAGAAAGTGGAAAGATGATTGCCTGTGACAACAAAAACTGTTTGATAGAATGGTTTCATTGGGCCTACACATGTGTAGGGATTACAAATGCTTCACCAAACTAATGGTTTTGTCCAGAGTGCAGGAAACATAAGAATTTTGTTTTAATTTTGTTTTTAAAAAATTTTAACGACGCACTCAACACATGATGGTTATATCGGCGTCAAACATATGGTTATGTCGAGAAAAAAACCCAGTGGTTGAAACATAAGAAAGCAAAAACCAGATCAAAGTGGTGAACAGTGTGTTTCTGAGATAGCAAAATATAAAATATCCTTGGTGTTCCGTTTATTAAACATTTGCACTGTTACATGTAATTTGCTTAAAGTTCATCAAATCTGCAACTCTACATGCCAAAATTCCAAACCATTCAAATACTTTTACAAAATCGACAATACATGCACCGCATTGATAATTTTGAAAACAGCCAGTCACATGTCAATACTCTCGAGAAATGACATATTTACAATGAAAGTAAGTTGCCAGTGTATTTTGAATAGATGTTTTTGTTAAACGGCAGTTTCACGGGAAAGGTTAAAGAGTCTCACTGGGACCCAAAAAAGAACTATGCAGCATTCTATAATAAACAATATATAAAAAAAAGCAATACGACTAGAAAAATGTTTTACAAAAAATTGGACCTACAGCTGTTATGGTTTATAAAATAATAGGTACAGCATAATCATAAGCTTTTATGTGATCAGTTTATAACTGAATTGTTTTTTTAAATAGGAAACTGTTAAGAGTTACTATTTTTTCATTAATAAGACCAAGGATTTTAAGTTTTCTGAAGATTTTTAGTAATATTTTAGCAATATTCTTCTATTTAAACATGATTTAGTTTAAACAGAAACCATTAAAGGGACATACCCTAGTTTTTAAACACTAAGACAAGACTTTGACTTTGATAACTGAAATCATACTTTACTTAAATTTTATTGTTTAAAGTATCCATTTCCGTACATTCGAAGTGTTTTTGGTCATCCTGGTGTTTTGTAATATCACAAAATGCATTTCTCAGATTTTTAAAAAGGCACGTGCCTCTGAGAAGTAACAGTTATGTAATCAAGTTTTATTCTATTTTAGAGGGTATTTCACCATTTCTGTACATTCGAAGTGTTTTTGGTCATCCTGATGTTTTTTATTATCACAAAATGCATTTCTCATATTTTTAAAAAGGCACGTGCCTCTGAGAAGTAACAGTTATGTAGTCGAGTTTTATTCTATTTTAGAGGGTATTTCACCAATTCAAAGTCAAAGACTCATGTTTCACTCAATTGTAACTTTATCAAAATGTGTTACAGGTTTGTAAATTAAACTAAACTTAATGTTAATTTTCATGAACTGAAACTAGGGTATGTCCCTTTAAATGCTAATCTTACAAAGAGAATGTCTATAACTGAATTAGAAATGAAACTTCAATATGTTTTTTCATGATGTTCAAATAACCTCTATCCAAATTTTTGAGAGAATAATTGATGATGATTTCTGGGATTTATTAGTGAATGAAACTAACAGATATGCTGATAAATTTCTTGAAAATAATAATTTGAAACCTCATTCAAGATTTCAAGCCTGGTGTCAAGTTACTATCCCTGATATGGAAGTATTTGTTGTGCTGTTGCTCGCAATGGGCACTGTCCAAAAATATGAGGTTGAGGCATACTGGGAAACACACTGGCTCTTTGATACAACCGGATTTGCTAAAGTTATGCAAAGAAATCAGTTTGAATTGATACTGTCATTCCTACATTTCAATGACAACAGTCAGCTTGTGCCACGAGGTGAGGAAGGCCATGACCGGCTTTTCAAGGTGAGACCAGTAATCGACATGATCATTCCAAAGTTCAAGGACTTGTTTGTTCCCCAAAAGGAACTTTCACTTGATGAAATGACAATAGCGTTCAAATGAAGGAGTACACTCAAACAATACAACCCCAAAAAGCCAGACAAATGGGGGTAAAAGGCATTTGTATTGTCTGAGGCCAAAACTGGTTACGTTTTGAACTGGTCATTGTATGCTGGCAAGGATGACGAGAGAAACCCTGAAGAATCTGCTACATACACTACTGTGAAAAACTTTGTCTGAACCATTTCGACAAAGGCATATCATTTTCATGGACAGCTACTACACAAGGGTGTTTTTAGCAGATTTCTTTAGCAGTCATGATACCGGAATGTGTGGCACAGTCAGCATAAACTGGAAAAGAATGCCACTCGAGTTGAGACCTGTCAATTACCCTCTTTCCAAAGGAGATGATCCTGTTTACTGTCGATATGGTAAACTATTAGCAATTGCTTGGCATGATACAAAGAGAGTTCACATGTTGTCATCAGTGCACAGCAACCACAACATCCAAAAACAAATCCGTGCTAAAGGAACTGTAGGTGGATACCAAGATGTACTGAAACCTGTGGCTGTGGAAAAGTATAACAAACATGGGAGGTGTCGATTTGAGTGACCAGCGTCTAAAGACCTACAAACATCCCCATCGTTCAAGAAAATGGTACATGCGCATTTTCACTTCAATTCTTAGCATGTGTGTTGTCAATGCGCATGTTATTTACAAATCACTAGACGGGGCAAACAATCACATCGATCTGATAAAATTTCAACAATCTTTGTGCACTTTATAGCTTGAGGGACATGCCAAATGGACAGTAAAACAGGGTCGACCCATTCTTGGAGAAAAACCACTTCGCTCGACTGAACGTCATTTCATGGAAATGCATCCAAAGGGACACCGTACAGATTGTGTTGTCTGTTCTGACCGACGTCAACAAGGTGGTCAACGCCAAAGTGGATACAGATGTAGAGACTAATGTAACTGTGTCCAGTACGATGTTTTGAAAAGTATGACACTCTCAAGGATTACAAAGTGTGCCATTTGAACATGTAATATATATTGGTGACCTTCGTCAATTTTTGTGTGTTGAAACAATTCCCAGTGTAAAGATACTACTTGTTCTTGTTTTATATTTGTGTTTCCAATTAATTATAGTATTTGGTAGCATTACAAGTTCTAATAAGAAAAATCAATGATTTTCCCCGATTTTTATGGAAAAATCACACATTTTTCAAATGTAGGTCAAGATTTGCCAAAAAGTAGGTCAAATATAATTAAATATGTCAAATATAATTAAATATGTCAAATATATTTTTACCAATAAATACATATGGGTATGCTGATCAAACTTTATGTTATGTTCTAAGAGATCTGAGTTAGTGATTGCTTGCTATTTGCTATGAACAAGGTTACCTGAAAAATCTGAAAATCCACACACAAAAACAGTAACAGTATACCAAATTTATTGCAGATAAAATAATCTATGTTGAACTATTCTAATTTCTGTGCTTCTGTGTTAATATAAATAAGAATACTATTTAGTACCAAGGTTATGCCACAAGCACACAATCAAACTCGTCATACTATTATTACGAATAGATTAACCAATCAAAACACTTTATGTGACTGAGAAAATTCTGCCATTAGACATCTAGAGTTACAGGTAATTGAATCAGTGACTTCAAAAAGGGCCCAACTCCACCATTTTACAAAACACAGATTAAGCCGGATTTGTGTTCTTCAGCTGGAAAGGCACCTCTTTGTGTTCAGGAAGGTCCCAAGTCCCATGTATAAATGTGCTTAATCTTAGTGTATAATATGCAGTGAATTCAAGAGAGACCCAACTCCAGGAATTGGGCCCCTGTTGCAGGGGATTTTCCTTTGCCATACAGGTGGCAGCACTGGTAATCAAGGAAAACTTCAACTATGGGTTTGGTAGGCCTAGATCTGATGTCTGTTGTGAGTGCACTGAGCTTCAGGCCAAAATTAACGTAGAAAAAAATGCCACAATAAAGAGGGCCTTAGAAACAAAACTGCTTTTGCATAAGACGAAGGCAAAGACCTTCTACAAGAAGTTGAAAGTGTACAGAAGTTGCTCAGGAGAAAGCAGAGACTGAATGTATTTGTTTTGATTTTCAACAAAACATTCCCTTCCCACATATCCCTACTGGGTAGGGGTGCAACGATACGGTCGAAACCGTATTGCGATATGTATTGCGATATAGTTGATATTATTTATATTTAATATTTATAGGTTGTTTTTTTAATAAAATAAGGAGGCATGCATTTTTTAATTATCTTTATTAGTTTCAGGTGTCAGGTTAAATGTTTTAGGCCATATTTTTCTTCAAGAATATGAGCATGTCCACAACTTCAGGACTGAGTGCGGCCCTCTGTGCTGTGACAATGTCCCCAGCTGTACTGAACACGTGTTCTGATGGTACTGATGTGGCTGGAATACACAACCGTTTCCTGGCTAACTGTGAGAGAAGAGGAAACTGCCAGTGGTGTTCTTTCCACCATACCAATGGGTCTTCTGACATCAGTATAAGCGCGTGACCTTTGAAGACATCGTTTCTTCAGTTGAAAATTTTCCCAAACGCCACTTTTTGCCTTTTTGTTTGAAATTAATTCAAATTCCATTATTTGTTATCTGTCCTGACTGGCACAACCTGTCACGAACACATCTCAGTAACAAATGCAACTGATGTAAGAACCAATCGGCAAAGACTTAATGTCGTCAAAAAATTAAAGACGGCTGAATTTCAGATCATAAACATCAAACGCATCATCAAAAACAATTAAACATCAAACCCGTCGGTGTTTCTTTGATGGTCAGTTACTAAATACTTGTTGCACGTGTTTTTCTTGGATCAAAG
>JAECMU010039821.1:3818-14757 GCA_016106625.1 Dracogyra subfuscus
TTTGCGAAAGGCCGTACTTAAGCAACTTTGATCGAGCACATTCAAGAAATATGTAAAAACTATAAATACAAATAAATAAATTAATTAATAATGAAATCATATACAAGAGCATTATTGTTGCTAAGGTTGTTGTCAAATTCCTCGTAAAGGCTCATTGATTAACTCAAACATCGTATGCCAAATGACCGGAAAACACATTTTCGTAAAGGTCACTCGTTCATTCGTAAACCAAGACTGCACATCAAAATGATTTCCGGATATGTGTATAACTGCATCACATATAGTCTTGTAATTATGAATAATTCCAAGAATGTTCAACATTGTGTATACTTCCTGGACGAATCGGACATCAAACAATACTCCCTGATCTTTTCGTGAATTATACATAATGGCTCATTGGAAATAGTTCTTGTAACATATACAAGACCATCATTATATTTATGCTTCATTTCTATCGGATGGTTGCTTTGGAATGTTAACCTTAATGCGCAATTAGCCGTGCTATTTGTATCATTGACGTAACCGAACCGGCATCAAATTCACTAAACATCGTAGTCTGAATTTACGAAGCCTATGTTTCTTAAAGGAACATTCTTAAGTTTGTTACATTGTAAGATGTTTCCGACTAATAAAATATTTCTACGATTAAAGGGACATTCCCGAGTTTGCTGCATTGTAAGATATTTCCAATTAATAAAATATTTCTACGATTAAACTTACATATTAAATATATTTAGTTGTTTAGAATATCAATGTCTGTATATCTGGTCGTCTAAATATTTGTAAGAAGCCCAAACTGGATTTCGTCTTCAAAAAATTTCGTACGTACGATTTTTTTTTTTAGGAAATAAAATGAAAATTAACTTAGTACAAATATTAGAACGATCAGAAACACATTTAATATACATCCACTAATATTCTAAACAAGAAAATATATTTAATATGCAAGTTTAATCGTAGAAATATTTTATTAGTCGATAACATCTTAAAATAATGCAGCAAACTCAGGAATGTCCCTTTAAAGTTACATATTAAACACATTTTCTTGTTTAGAATATCAGTAGTTGTATATTCAATATGTTTCTGGTCGTCTTAATATTTGCAAGAAGCCCAAACTGGATTTTGTATTCAAATAATTTCGTATGTACAAAAACAAAATATTTTAAGAAGTAAAATGAAATTTAACCTAGTACAAATATTAGAACGATCAGAAACACGTTTAATACACAGCCACTAATATTTTATGCAGAAAAATATATTTGATATGTAATTACAATCGTTAAAAAGTCTCTATTAGTCGATAACAACTGAAAAATTGCAGCAAACTCAGGAATGTCCCTTTAAACTCAGGTGTTTTAGCATCGTAAATGTGTGTAGTTACATACGTGAAAGACAAAAGCAGACTTTCTAAATTCGGTCTATTAACTTTACGTTTATGTATTTATTTATGTATTTTGATCTGTTACACACAGAAAATTACGTCAGCATGGATCAGATTACAAACAAACGAAAGTTATTTATGTATATTTCGAAATGTATTATCTGTACTGTTTGTAATCGTTACAATCATTTTGCATTTCAGAAGTTACATATATGGGGGAGGGGCGTTGCCCAGTGGTACAACGCTCGCTTGATCGATCCCCGTAGGTGGAACCATTGGGCTATTTCTTATTCCAGCCAGTGCACCACGACTAGTATATCAAAGGCCGTGGTATGTACTACCCTGTCTATTGGATGGTGAATATAAAAGATCCCTTGCTGCTAATTGAAAAGAGTAGCCCATGAATTGGAGACAGCGGGTTTACTCTCTCATTATCTGTGTTGTCTATAACCATATGTTTGACGCCATATAACCGTAAATAACGTGTTGAGTGCGTTGTTAAATAAAACATTTCTTTTTTGCTTTCTTTTTACATATACATGTATGCTCAGAACTTAGTTAGTAGTTAGTAGTCGGTGTAGTGGTAGTGGTCTTACACCTAACAATTGAGTAATTAAAGGTCGCTCTGGGTGGAAGCCGGTGCCGGGCTGCGAACCCAGTACCTACTGGTCTTATGTTCGATGACTTAACCAAGAAGCAGGTGCAAGACTTAGCCCAGATGTAAAGCACATGCTTGACGCGCGGTCTGTCTGAGATCGATTCCCGTCAGCAGGCCCATTAGGCTATTTCTCGTTCCAGCCAGTGCACCACGACTGGTATATCGAAGGCCGTGGTTGGATCCATGTGGCTATTTCTCGTTCCAGCCAGTGCACCACGACTGGTATATCGAAGGCCGTGGTTGGGTCCATGTGGCTATTTCTCGTTTCAACCAGTGCACCACGACTGGTATATCGAAGGCTGTGGTTGGGCCAGTTGGGCTATTTTTCATTCCAGCCAGTGCACCACGACTGGTATATCAAAGGCCGTGGTTGGGCCGATTAGGATATTTCTCGTTCCAGCCAGTGCACCACAACTGGTATATCAAAGGCCGTGGTTGGGCCGATTGGGTTAGTTCTCGTTCCAGCCGGTGCACCACGACTGGTATATCAAAGGTCGTGGTATGTGCTATTCTGTCTATTGGATGGTGCATATAAAAAATCCGTTGCTACTAATGAAAACATGTAACGGGTCCAATTACAAAAAAATTGACATCCAATAGCCGATAAATGAATGTCCTCCAGTGGTGTCGTTAACCAAAATATACTTTGGTAAATAGCTACCAACATTTACTATTTTTTTAACTACGACACCACTGGTGAAACTTGCTTCTAAAATGTAATAAAAATCGCCAAACAAAAGCAGTATTTTCTTAAAACACCACATGTATGTCGACTATTGAAAAATCTGTAATGAATTCGCTGGTAGTCTGTGAAATCTGAAACCTCCTTCTGTTTGTCTACAGCGCCTGGACACAAACGATTCGCCCCAAAGGCTAAAAAACAACCCAGTCTCCAGAACCTTGTTTGTTGGCACAGCGTTAATGAAAACGTAACGTCGACGTCTCGACATTTCGGCAAATTCGTCGTTAATGAATTTGACGTGATTTCCACACCGACACGGTATCATTAATTGCGTTAGGGATTGTAACTCCGGACTAATCGCATTGCCCAGCTTCCTAAATCTCTCATGGCGTCCTCCCGCAACACTCGGTGACGGCGCAAAACGCTGGCCAGACCAGTCGGTGCTGGTATCTCATTGATTTGTCCACAGTCATTAATCTAATAGGTTCCAACTGACAACGACAACCTTTTAGCGCACTCTGTTAAAGCATATACCCACACACACTCCAAAATGCGAGCGCGTGCACACACACACACACGCGCGTGCGTGCGTACGTATGTACACACAATGATGGATGCATACATATATACATACCTACATACACATACACATACATACATACATACATACATACATACATAGATACATACATACATACATACATACATACATACATACATACATACATAGATACATACATACATACATACATACATACATACATACATAGATAAATAGACAGACAGACAGGCAAACAGACAGGCAGGCAGGCAAGCTGGCAGGCAGGCTGCCAGACAGACAGAAAAAAAACAGGTAGGTAGGTAGGTATATATGTAAGTAGGCAGGTATATATGTAGGTAGGTAGGTATATATGTAGGTAGGTAGGTAGGTAGGTAGGTAGACATACAAACAGACAGACAGACATACAAGACAGACATACAGACATACAGACAGACAGACAGATATATGGATAGAAGTACCACCCCATCTCTTCAATGAATACAATGAACGTATTGGTTTGTAAGGGAGCACACGCGCAACATCATGGTTGGGTTGCATTGCTGATTCTATGGAAGAGTACCTATCTAAGGCTTGATAGATCCTTGTAAACATTGTAAGTGCCTATTTCAAACGTATCCTAACTCCGATTTTACTGAAGTCTATGTGCCCATTTTAACCATTGCACCCCCTCCCTAGAAAAAAATCCGTCTTCCGCCGCCGAGAATGGTCAGTTTCCAAACCACTCATCTAATGATATCGAATTGCAGGAATTATACGCTGCTAATAAGACAGAATGGTCAAGAATTACCTTGGTAGACAGTTTCGTGTGAGATTACACACAAGTAAGTGTGCCCGCGATTGCACGCACACACAAATTTATATTGTTAAGAAACCATTTTATGCGGGATTTCTGATGGACAGTGTACACTTAATAAATTTTGTCGCTTCCACTAAAAGTGAAAGATTTCCCGGTTTCTTATGCTAGTGTCAGACTACTAAATGTCACGACGGAGTTGACCAACTCGCCAATCTCTCGACTTCCAAGACCGTCCAGTTGGCCAACTTCGTCGTGGCAGTTGATATTCTGAGACTGACATTAAAAACTCAAAATGTAAAAAAAATAGAGTAATATTTAAGGGGATAGACCCTAGTTTTTAACACTAAGGCATATTGTTCACTAATAGAGACGTTTATGATCACTGAAATCAAACATTACTTACATTTTATTGTTTAGATTATCCATTTCCGTACAATCAAAGTGAATCTGGTTATCCTGGTGTTTCTAAAACCACAAAATGCATTTTTCATATATAAAAAAAACCCGCACGTACATCTGAGAAGTATCGGTTATGGAGTCGCGTTTTAGTCTATGTTTAATGATATTTCAAGGTCATAGACTCGTTTCACTCTGTTGTATCCAGATTTGTTTAAGGTTTTTAAATTAACCAAACTTAATGTTTATTTACACGTGTTGAAAGTAGAGTCTTGGTGGGAAAAAAATGCCTTAGTGTTTAAAAACTAGGGTCTGTCCCTTTAACGGTCTGTTATATGTAACGCAACCAACGGACACTATTTTGGACCCAAATGAATAGTAGAAGCTGCTACATTGGCCATCAAATACATTGACCACAGCAACAAATGCAATTGCCAGCGTCAATGCCGTGGGGATTGTCGTGGAGTTTTTATTTATCCACGGCATCTTTTTTTGCTGTGGGCTACATTCAATTTTCTGTAGACATTTTCTTAATTATAGGGAGTGTACATTTTACACGCGCGGTGTGTGTGTGTGTGTGTGTGCGTGCGTGCGTACGTGCGTGCGTGTGTGTGCGGGAAAATGTTTTATCACACAATGGTTTTGTCAGTTTTGTATAAAAATATGTATACATTGAAAAAACAATTGGTGAATAACCTGGATTTTTATTTTTGAACATTATAAAACTAAATGTCAACAGTTGTTTAATCGTAATTGCATCAGAATCAGTAAATGTTTACAAGATGTCATTTTCTATCTAAGGTGTTTGATTACTGGTAGGTAGAGATATAACAGTTATACACAGGTTCTCTCTGCATTACTGCTAAGCAGATATGAGAGTCATATACAGATTCTGTCTGCATTACTGTTAGACAGATATGACAGTCATATACAGGTTCTGTCTGCATTACTGCTAGGCAGATATGACAGTCATATACAATTTCTGTCTGCATTACTGCTAGGCAGATATGACAGTCATATATAGGTTCTGTCTGCATTACTGCTAGGCAGATATGACAGTCATATACAGATTCTGTATGCATTACTGCTAGAGAGATATAACAGTTATACACAGGTTCTTTCTGCATTACCGCTAGACAGATATGACAGTCATATACAGATTCTGTCTGCAGGTTGTGGCAGATATCAATGACTTATAATTGCACATTGACAAATTGATGAATTAATGGCGAAATATCACCATGTTGAGCCTCGTATTTCCCTTGAGTAATAACTGATTTACTGGCATTGAGACTGTAGTGGTTAAGCCACCGGACTCAAGGCTGGTAGGTCCTGGGTTCTCCTCCCGGTACCGGCTCCCATCCAGGGTGTGTTTAATGAGTCAATGAGTAGGTGTAATGCCTTTAGACCAACTTCTCTCCCACTAATCGCCAACAACTAAAAACTAACCCACGGTCCTGAACAGATAGTTTAAATAACTGAGGTTTATGCCCAGAATAGCGAGCTTGAATCTTAATTGAATATATGCACGAACATAAGTATATATTAAAGAACCGAAATACTAAAATATAAATGTCCTTATACATCGGATATTTAAGATTATATATATTAATTTTAAAAGGTGAACAATAGACTATACATAAATAACAGAATATGTATATTGTAATGCAACGTCCACTGGCAAAGGTAATGATTTGTTACTTACATTCGTGATAGTTATGTAAAATCTACCTCACGACTTAAAATATATCTTCCGGTTTTAATAGTTGTATTACATATATAATAAAACATGAGTGGCATTAGAGATCATTTATCTCACAACGAGTTGTTTTAAATTGTATCTAACGAGCGAAAGAGAATTTCATACGTTTTTAAACAACGAATTGTGAGTTAAATGGTATCTAACGGACACGAATGTATTATTCTATTTCTTACATATCCTCAAAAACCAGGTTTTAAAGGAACAATCCTGAGTTTGCTCTATTGTAAGATGTTTCCGACTATTAATATACTTGCATATAAAATATATTTTCTTGTTTAGAATATCAGTGTCTGTATATTCAATGTGTTTCTGGTTGTCTTAATATTTGTAAGAAGTCCAGATTGGATTTTGTCTTCAAATAATTTCGTACGTACGAAAAAACATCTTGTTTTTCGGAATAAAATTATAATCAACCTAGTACAAATATTAGAACGATCAAAAACACGTTTAATATACAGCCACAAGAACATATATTTAATATGTAAGTTTAATCGTAGAAATATTGTATTAGTCGATAACATCTTAAAACACTGCAGCAAACTCAAGAATGTCACTTTAAGCAAACTTTAACATCTTTATCGACTAAAAGATATTTATAAGCCTTTGCACTTGTAGCTGACTTACGCGTCACAGACACATGATTGCCAGGTTAACTACATGTCACCGTGTAATCGATTTCCATCGTACTGTTTTTTATTGGATATATAGCATTGGTGACCTGGTCATCACCTAGGAGCAGCAAGTTGTATGCCTTTTAAGTTGTATGTCGTGAAATAATTTTCATTAGTCACTCGCTAAAGCTCGTGACAACTGAAAATTATTTCAGTCGGGACATCAATTTGATAATAACTGGTAACTCGTTTATTATCCTCTATCTAACAGATGAGCAGTAAGGATGAAGACAAGACAAGACTTTATTTAGACTCGGGCCGTTACACAACGGTGCAGGAGGAATACATGCATAAACATTTTGTTATATACACGTGACAAGATGGTTGACAGTAAATACATTAATTACAATACATACACATACACATACACATACACATACACATACACATACACATACACATACACATGCACAAACACATACTAACATACATATCCATATATTATATAATAATACAGATATTTAATACAGATATACGCGTATCCAAGTACTTATAAACGAATAGATTATATCAAGTATATCACGTGAAAGTGTCCCTATATACTGACATTTGAGACAGATTGTCCATCCCGTGCACACAAACATATAAGATTCTAGCGTTTTATCCATACATTTAGTTAGTTGTTAGTCGTTAGTGGGGAAAAAACGACAGTGTCACAGTCTTACGCCTGCCCACCGCGTCGTTAAAACTCGCTCTGAGTGGGAGCCGGTACCAGGCTGCGAACCCAGTACGGTTAGTGGGAAATAAGAGGGTGTAGTGGTCTTACGCCTAACCACCGAGTCGTTAAAACTCGCTCTGGGTGGGAGCCTGTACTGGGCTGCGAACCCAGGGCCTACCAACCGTATGTTCAGTGCCTTAACCACGACGCCACTGAGGACAGTATCCATATATTCCGGCTCAGCAATTTGAAATGTATTTTCAAAACCAATTGTTAACAAACAATAAGAAAGAAATATTTTATTTAACGACGCACTCAATACATTTTATTTACGGTTATATGGCGCCAGATATATCTTTAAGGACCACACAGATATTGAGAGAGGAAACTCGCTGTCGCCACTTAATGGGCTACTCTTTCCGATTAGCAGCAAGGGATCTTTTATAAGCACCATCCCACAGACAGGATAGCACATACCACGACCTTTGATATACCAGTCGTGGTGCACTGGCTGTGACAGAAATAGCCCAATAGGCCCACCGACGGGGATCGATCCCAGACCGACCGCGCATCGAGCGAGCGCTATAAACAATAAAGGCATTCTAATTCACACAAAAGTCCATAATATAATATTAAGCCTGGTGTGTTCTCCTGTGAGTAGTCTCTTTAAAAATCCTGTTGTGTTTGTCATTTTTTAAATTTTATTGGGCATAACTTTTTTTTTCATTTTGCAGGGAATAGCATTCAGAGAAAAAAGTATATTTTTAGTACAGTAATAGCTCGTTAATATTTAGTTGTCTATCTCTGTCTACTTTAAACCGGCCACGGTGGCGTCGTGGTTAGGCCATCGGTCTACAGGCTGGTAGGTACTGGGTTCGGATCCTAGTCGAGGAATGAGATTTTTAATCCAGATACCGACTCCAAACCCTGAGTGAGTGCTCCGCAAGGCTCAATGGGTAGGTGTAAACCACTTGCACCGACCAGCGACAGCGGGTTTCCTCTTAAAATCTGTGTGGTCCTTAACCATGTCTGACGCCATATAACCGTAAGACAAATGTGCTGAGTGCGTCGTTAAATGAAACATTTCTTTCTTTCTTTCTTTTCATATAACCGTAAATAAAAGGTGTTGAGTGCGTCGTTAAATAAAACATTTCTTTATTTTTTCTTTCTTTCTGTCTACTTTAGGAATGTAAATTATGATGCTTTGTCCTTGAGAATCAGATCATGTGTCACAAACAACCGGTCTCGGTGGTGTCGTGGTTGAGTCATCGGACATAAGGCTGGTAGGTAATGGGTTCTCATCCCGGTACCGGCTCCCACCTAGAGCGAGTTTTAACGACTCAGTGGGTAGGTGTAAGAACACCACACCGACGTCTCTCTCACCAGTAATAACTAACACCTAACCGTTAATCACTGTCCTGGACAGGCATTCATTTCAACTCATTTTCGTGCTTATATCCAATTAAGGTTCAAGCACGCTTTCCTGGCAACACATCTCAGCTATATGGACTGTCTGTCCAGGACAGTGGGTTAATTGTTAGTGGTTAGTGTGAGAGAGAAGAGGGTGTAGTCTCACACCTACCCATTGAGCCCTTGAGAACTCGCTCTGGGTTGGAGCCGGTACCGGCCTGTGGACCTTATACCTACCAGCCTGTCGTCTGATGGTTTTAACCACTGCACCAACGAGGCCGGTCTGGACTGACAGCCCAGACAGCTGAGGTGTGTGCACAGGGCAGCATGCTTAATAAGAACGAAAATAACATAGTTGAAACGAATGTGTCACAAACGAAAGCGAAAGGAAAACAATTAATATATTGTCCTGTACAAATTTGTAATAATCTACTGTCTGATGTTAGACTATATATATATGTTTGTGCGTGCATTCGTGCTTGCGTGCGTTTTAACAAAAGTAAATAAGTATTGCCTTCACAACATACACATTTTTTAATCATTCTGACACAATATTGCTGAACTCATTTTCTTTGATCTTGTTTTTTTTAAAGGATAATTGGTAGAGAATAGCATTATAAAATAAAACATTGATAATTGAGTTTTTGGTGTCCGATTTTTTCCTTTCGTCATATATTTCAACTATTTTTTATTGAAACAATTTTATTCGACTAAGTTGAAATAGTATTCGGTGTCATTGTTGTTTTTTGTTGTTTTTTTCTGTTCATTATTGGTTATTCGTATCATTCTGTTTTATTTCGGAATATTATCCTTTTTAAAATGTCATACCGTATACTTTCATGCTCTAACTTTTTTCTTCTTATAATTTTTTCTTCTCCATTTTCTTTGGTTAAATTGCCTGACAACACTTCGTATGCTAGAACTTCCTGTTTGTTTCAAGAATTGTTTTCTACTTTTGTTGTCAATTCTGTTTTCCTCTTTGCTGAATATGCACTTATGGCCATCTTAATAATTTCAAGAAGAAGAAGAAGAAGAAGAAAAACCACATAAAAACCACAGTTGGTTTATAATGCAGGAACCGGCCTCGGTGACGTCGTGGTTATGCCATCGGTCAACAGACTGGTAGGTACTGGGCTCGGATCCCAGTCGAGCCATGGATATTTAATCCAGATACCGACTCCAAACCCTGAGTGAGTGCTCCACAAGGCTCAATGGGTAGGTGTAAACTACTTGCACCGACGAGTGATCCATAACTGGTTCAACAAAAGCCATGGTTTGTGCTATCCTGCCTGTGGGAAGCGCAAATAAAAGATTCCTTGCTGCTAATCGGAAAGAGTAGCCCATGAAGTGGCGACTGCGGGTTTCCTCTCAAAATATGTGTGGTCCATAACCATATGTTTGACGCCATATAACCGTAAATAAAATGTGTTGAGTGCGTCGTTAAATAAAACATTTCTTTCTTTCTTTCTTTCTTTCTTTCTTTAATGCAGCATATCAGATGTTTTAGCTTTTCGTCGAAAATATAATGCAATTCAATAGTGTCTGAAGAACGTGCGGTTTCCTAAATTCGGCCTTGGAGTTTAAAGATTTTTTAAATGAAGTTTGACATGAAATCAACGGCATACATATTTAGAGACGATTACTACGTCATTAGTGCTAATTACGTACGGATACTTTGAGCGTGACAAGTATACCGAGCAACAAACGAAACGCATTATTTTAATAAAACAATTTTAATTTTTTTTTAATAACACCACATTAATGTTTTAATTATTGGCTATTGGATGTCAATAATTTGGCAATTTGTACATATAGTTTTAGCAGCAATGAATCTCCTATATGCATCATCCCATTGACAGGATAACACATACCACAGCTTTTAGTGTACTAGTTGTAGAAAGAGAAATAACCCAATGGACCCACCGGCGGCGATCGATCCTAGACATACCGCGCATCAGTCGAG
>JAECMU010039825.1:0-12978 GCA_016106625.1 Dracogyra subfuscus
TTCCTGTTCCAAACTCATTCCTTTCGCTGTCCAGGACAGAACAGTTGGAACATGTCCAGGAGAAGTGAAACGAACGCACCCCACGTTTCTGTCAAATATGTCGTGACGTAGGCAATTGTGTACTTCGAGCGACATCTACCGGTGACATCAAAATACTAACATTCAAACGTATTTGAATAAATTGGGTCATGGGGATTCCCATGGTATTTATCGATATAAAATCTGCTTTTTCACTCCATTTTATAAAAACGTGATCTAAGTGTGTTACAGGTTTGTAGATTAACTAAAATAATAATTTATTTTCGCTGGATAGAACTAGGTCGTGCGGCTTTAAAGGCACATACCTTAACATAATATAACCATTTTGATTACTTAAGTCATACTTTACTTAGATTTTATTGCTTAGATTATAAATGTTCGTACTTTCGAAGTGTTTTTGGTAATCCTGGTGTTTTTAGTATCGCAAAATGCATTTATCATATTGTAAAAAATACACACGCGTCTGAGAAGTAATAGTTATGGAGTGGAGTTTTAGTCTGTTTAGAGGGTATTTCACCATTTGAAAGTCAAGACTCATGTTTCACTCAGTTGTAACTTTATCAGAATGAATGAATGAATGAATGTTTAACGACACACCAGCACGAAACATACATCGGCTATTGGGTGTCAAACTATGGTAATGGAAATAAATAAGGTGATGATCAACATAATAGAAAAGCAGTAAATACAA
The DNA here is from genome assembly GCA_016106625.1 of Dracogyra subfuscus. Taxonomy (NCBI): domain Eukaryota; kingdom Metazoa; phylum Mollusca; class Gastropoda; order Neomphalida; family Peltospiridae; genus Dracogyra; species Dracogyra subfuscus. The sequence goes on from JAECMU010039825.1 coordinate 731, forward strand.
ATATCACGGATAATATCATAGTGGAAATACAAATACCACGATACTGACTTATTCTAAACTTTAATGTGTGCTGTATTGGCCATTCTCTAAGATAATGTTACACCCCTGCACTACGGTGAGGTTACAGCACGCGCAGGGGATTATCCAAATGTGTTACAGGTTTGTAGATTAACTAAACTTAATGTTAATTTCCATGGGTTGAAACTAGGGTCTGTCCCTTTAATTTGATCTTTCAAACAGCTACAGTAACATATTCTGTGAAAACGTTAACATCATATATTTTTAAGAACACCATCTCTTGATATATCTGCCAATTTTCATTAACAAGAACACAAAAGGTCATATTCCTGTTATTAGATAGGGATATTAGGTACGGCGTCCTATCGAGTTAAGTAGTCATGCTTTTCACACAATGCTTTTTAGAAAACAATCAAGGTCACAAAGGTAAACATCTTTATCGCTTTTCTGTTTAACTTTTTATGACATTATAAATTTTTTGTTTAGAATTGACGAAGAAACACGTGACCAAGTTTCAAGGTCAAATGTCAACTGATTAATCTCTTCCGTCAATGGTAAACATCTTGTTGGGGCATTGTGAACAATGTTTTAAGGTCAAACTCGTACTGCGGCAACGTTTCTCAAAATCACATACCACGTTTTAATGTCCCAAGCATCCAGGTCAAGATATTTTCTGGTAAAAATATATGGGAAACGTTTCAAGGTCAATGTTATAAAAGGTCAAAATATGTATACTCATGCTGGCAAATAATTATTACTTGAACATTTCTCGTAAGTTAACAGACTCAAAGATTCAATGTCAAGTTCAGCTTCAAGGAATAAAATCATACGAGGTGATTATGATGTCACTGGGTATTCAATCAAAAGTCTGCTTTGATCATAGTTCTTAACACATAAAACAGACTGGCAGCCTCGTAAGCATCGGCAGGACTTGGACATATTCCTCCATGTACATTGTTGCCAGCTCGTACACATCCTTGTCACACGGCAGTGTATCGACGGATCTGCTCATTTCAAGGCATATGTCCAGTTCTTCGTTTCAACAAGATACTTGAAGTCGAGTGTTCCATATAATCCGGGTAGGTTGTAAAGTGACAGGTCGCCCTCCATAACCTCTACTCCCAGCATTTATACGGAATATACGTGTATTCCATTCATTCACAAGATTTGTTTGTTTTTTGTTTTTTGTTTAACGACGCACTCAACACATTATAATTACGGTTATATCGGCGTCGGGACATATGGTTATGTCGAGAAAAATCCCAGTGGTTAGCTGACGGGGATCGATCCTAGACCGACCGCGCATCAGGCGGGCACTGTACCACTGGGCTATGCTGCCCGCTTCATTCACAAGATCTGCAATCTCCTCCTGGTAAAGAAATAAAAGTGGCATACAATTTGCATAGCAAAATACATTTGAAAAAACGTGACAAGCACATAAGTAAACGAGAACACCGACGTGTGAATACAATCGTAATTCAAAGTCAAAATCGATTAAACTAGCGCAACATATGAACAAAGGAAGATTTACACGATAACCCTTGAAACGGTACAATGATAACAAAGGCCTCGGTTAAATATCGTATATGTTTATACCAACAATGCACGAGTATGGTAGTTGGTGCTCTAACATCTGCAGAGAGATGGACACTTGTTACAACAGAAATATGCATGTCAGCAACATAATTTGTCCCACTCATGTTTTTGTGACCAAGAGTAAGGATGAAACCGGAGTTAATGGATGGGTGCCCACCAGGTTCCATTTCGCAGTGCCACAAGTCAGAATGGATGCAAACCAATCTGTTTACAATTTGGTTTCAACATTGTGTGAGGGTTTCTAGTTCAATAAAGAAAACAAAATTCTACATATACTAGATGGGACACAGCCAGAACCTAAACACGATAACCATGGCTAGGGAAAATGGGAGTCTACCTGTTGAGCCTTCTCCCGCATTGCTCCAGTAAGCTGATGTCCAGAGACCGACCCGTTGCTCCTCCTAGACCAGAGGATGATGTCCAGAGACCTGCTTATGTGCCAGGACATGCTACTGCTAGTACATCAGGTGTCATTTCACCATTTGTAATCAGTCCTGCAAAAACGAGCCGAACCACTATTCAAAGTGTAAATCAAACTGAAAATCAGAGCATTTGACATCAAGTCCATATACGAAACGACTGCTTGAGGCAGCTGAGGAAAGGTCACAACGAAAAGCCGACAAACTGAATAGGGCCAAGTTGAGGATTGAAAAACATTTTTACCCTCCAGATGTCGGGGGAGGGGGATAAAAAAGGAAGGGCAAAGGCAAGGGGAAGCACCTTGAAACTGCACCACCAGATTCTAGTAGCGAATATGAGGATGCTGAAACCTTTTGCCTTTTCTACAGTAAAGCATACACCATGGCAGCAAATGAAGGTTGGATCCAGTGCATTGCCTGTGGACGTTGGGCACATGATGATTGTGCAGGTGTTGACAGTAATGATGACGAGTTGGTTTGTGATATATGTGCGTAATCATGTCTCTTAAGGTCATCATCACCTCATCTCATGGCTACCTGATCTATGGTATAAGAACATTGTTAATTTTGCTGTGCGTTATATCACAATCACCACATTTTATTGTTGATGTTCCATGTAGCGGGGTGGGGGTGGGGGTGCAATGTTGTTGCCTACGAGGTTTGTACTAGTATCTACTGTGTTAATTTTAGAATAAAACTTGTTTTTAAAACTGGAATTATATTTGCAGTTTCTTCCTTGACCAGAAGGCCACTCAATATTTTATCATGAATGGACCATTTTGCCCCGGTTAGGCAAAATGGTCCAGTAGGCACATTTGTTTCCTTGCTTATCAACAGTTGATGCTTAGTTTTGGCTCTATTCTCCAAGGATCATTACATTTATTAGTGAACAAAGATTACAAAACACACTAACCCGAGTTCATATAGATCATCATGATGAAAAACATGATGGAAAACAATTGATTGAAAGTTCAAAGGAACATTTCTAAGTTTGTTGCACTTTTTTAAGATGTTATCGACTAACCGATACTTTTTAAAGAGGCATTGTAAGATGTTTCCGACTAATACAATATTTCTACGATTAAATTTACATATTAAATATATTGTATTGCTTAGAATATCACTGTCTGTATATTTAATGTTTCTGGTCCTCTTAATATTTATAAGAAGCCCAAACTAAATCTTGTCTTCAAATAATGTCGTACGTACGAAAAAAACACCCACAACAACAACAACAGTATTTTAGGAAACAACATATAATTTAAAGGGACATTCCTGAGTTTGCTACATTGTAAGATGTTTCAGACTAATAAAATAGTTCGACGATTAAACTTGCATATTAAATATATGTTCTTGTTTAGAATATCAGTTTCTGTATATTCAATGTAAGAAGCCCGAACTGGATTTTGTTTTCCAATACTAGTAATTTCGTACGTACGAATAAATCTTTTTTTAGGAAATAAAATGAAAATTAACCTAATACAAATATTGGAACGATCAGAAACACGTTTAATATAGAGCCACTAATATTCTAAACAAGAATATATATTTAACATGTAAGTTTAATCGTAGAACTATTTTATTAGTCGATAACATCTTAAAACATTGCAGCAAACTCAGGAATGTCCCTTTAACCTAGTACACATATTAGAATGATCAGAAATAGGTTTAGTATACAACTACTAATATTGTATGCAGAAAAATACCATTAATATGTAATTGCAATCGTTAGAAAGTCTCTGTTAGTCGATAACATCTTAAAAATTGAAGCAAACTCAGGAATGTCCCTTTAACGATTGTAATTACATAAAATATTAGCGGCTGTATATTAATTCACTTCAGTCTGCAGGGACTGTGTGCAGTGACACTTTTTACACCACCCACAGAAGTTAACCTACGTATTCTATTGTCGATAGTTAGTTATATAATACTGTCGTGATATCTCACCTTACCACTAGCATGAATACATAAAGCTAAACAATGGCATTGTTCGGTAAAATTAAATCGCAAACGGCAGTGTGTAATGGGAGATTTTTAAAATCGGCTATAACTTGATCAGCTGACGATTTTAGTGAAGATTAGTCAGGAGTCGGATTTGTTTTCTTTACAAGAGGAAGTGTTTTTCTCCCCACTGATTTTTTATTTTATTTTATTTTTTATTTTTTTTTATTTTTTTTTATTAAACCAAAATAGACGAGAATAGATGTTTAACGACACTCCTGCACGACATTAAACTAAACTTACAGTTCTTAAAGGGTCATTCCTGAGTTTGCTGCATTGTAAGATGTTTCCGACTAATAACATATTTCTACGATTAAACTTACACAGTCAGTATATAGAGGCTATTTCATGGTTATTTTCGAACAAGATTTTTATGTCAATGAGTGGTGTGTGCAAACTATATTTTCACGAATGGCGAATCTATGAGTGAAAATATGGTTTTCACACTTACGAGTTGACATAAAAATCGTATTAGGTAAAACACCATGAAATGGTATATTTATTATATACATATTTCCTAATCCTATCGAAAACACGGAACCTTTCCAGAACATTTACTTTACCATGGACTTTTAAAAAAGAAATTTGATTAAAATGTATCTTTATTAACATTTATTTAACAATACTGCGCTGCATACATACATGGCAAAGCGATCCTCTAAAAACTCCCACAAAAACAAAACGAGTCGAATGCCGTAAAATTCTTACCTTTACACTCGATGACACTAGGTTGTGTCATCATTATATAATTATATAATTACAAACTTTCCGAATTTATACGATTTATGTACTCTGATTGGCTGACGTCACTAAAAAAAAAATTATCTTTCGATAAACCTCATAAAAATACGTCATCACGGAAGACCGTGATCAGTTGTTGTCGTCATCTTCGGTCTTCGGCAGATGTAATTGCGAATATACTTTATATAGGATGAGGCGTCTGCACAGAACTCAGATGTAAAGCAACACGTGGCTATGTTGTTCGTTAATAAGAAAATCACCCGTCTCTGAACACGAACAAAGTGTTTTTATACCAAATATAACTTGCTAGACGTTTCTCGAAAGTTCTTGTATTCACTAGTTTAACTTCCCCTTCACTGTAAATAACTTTCTCTGACGTCATGTTTAAAATATGACGTCATACCAAAGACTCATATTTTATTACAGGGTCAGAATCTACATTTTATAAACGTAAAATGTACATCTATAACAACTTCTTGTAATTATAATAATTGTTTCTAATTTTTTAGGAATTTATCGATGTATAAAAGTCACAAATGTAGTATAAAATCGCTTGGCTATGCTACGCGATTTTATACCATTTGTGACTTTTATACACTGATAAATTCCCAAAAAATCTGAAACAATTCTTATTCAAACACAGTGAGAAAAGTGGTATGAATGAATAACAACAATGTGAGTGTCTGTGGAGGTATTCTATAGTAATAATGGAAATATAAATGTATGGTCATCAGATCTGCATTTTATAGAGACCAGGGGCCTATTTCACTAAACATCGTAAATTGAAGTTTGCGTGTAAAAGTTACACCTGTCGTACGTCTACGTTTGCGTTTACTCCATTGTTCGAAGCTTGTTGTAGAAACGCTACTAATAAATTCTGCACGTAAATCGATTTTGTTTTATGCATTCTTTTAGCAGTAAGAACACCGTTTCCGGTATAACTAGCTCGATGGAAAATTAGCAGAGTTCAAAGGTAATTGGAACGAATAAACGTTTGATAGACTGGTTGGGGCGCTTATTGTTAAACTAAATCAATCTTTGGGGAACCAGTGAAATAGTCCGCAAACGTTCGCGTCGTTAGTTATTGCTGAACGTACACGTTTTATCGTCTGCTAGTGTCACAAGCAACAACAACAAAAAAACACACACCCGGACAGGGTAACGGAACAGCTAAATGTAACTAGGGGAACATTTTCTCCAACGTTGACATATGAAAAAAACCCAAGAAGCTTGGGCCAGTATAACGAGCAAGAAGGCATATAGGCCTATTGTTAATAGATATATAGAAGTAGAAACAAGTTATATCTCAAAATAATTCTTCATGGACCACCTTTTTAAAATCTATTTCATATTATTCATCAAACGTGTTCCTCTTTTAGAACTATGTGACTCCCTCCCTCCCCCACACCAGTCGTGTCCAATAGGTCTATATTGGCGAGATTGGTATTTCGCCGTCTTGGATACATGTGTTCGTTCGTGCAAGTCTGGGTTTGCGTAACACCCTCAATTTCAGTTTTGCACATTATATTTATAAATACATTTGAGTATTGCAATTTCCAGACCCCAAGGTTTGCCTTTATTGGAAGGACCATAATTTGAAACTGATAATCCTAAAAATGTTACTTACCTGTACATAGATATGTTTATAGTAATAACAAATGAAAATGAAATCCACTCGAACACTGCTGAAATGATAGACATCATTGATTCATTGCAAACATACTCCTCCTAAACAAATGGCGTCCCGTTACATCGTTGTAATGTCGAGAGTAAACAGTGTTAGTTTGTATGACGTCACATTCAATTTGGAACACTTAAATGTTTTGTTTCAGGAACATTTTATTACAATTATATTGATTTTATCCCCCTCCTATTTTAACCAACTGATGAAAAGGACAGTGTAAGTATTAAAACAATTGATACTGAATCATAAATTTTTAAATGCTGACAACTGTGGAAAAGCTGAAAATCAGTATGGAATTCACTTTACTGTTCATTGGTTTCACTATGTACTGAACCTACAATCATGGCAAATTAATTGATCACCTCTCCTGATCACTCTCTACTTGGTGCAGACATTCTGGCATTAATAAGTCAGTGCCTTATTTGCTGTGTACTTCAAAGGAATTAGATCTCAGTTACAACCGAATTAATTACTTTATCGTGGCCTTACAGAGTCCCTCTCAATGTGTCACATGACTGAAGCTGTCATTCTTGCCATCCAACCGGAAACATTTGTGTCTACTTCCGTAATTGTGATGATGTTCTGTTTCGTTTCCGGTTGAAGATGGGAATTACCGAAAACAGTTAAACACTATGTAAACAAACATTTGTTTTCTCATTGTCATGCAACCCCTTTCAAGCAATAGTTGCACTTGTTTCAGTTGAAACCGGTGAATTAAAATATTAATAGCATTGTGTTGATTGAAGACATATTTTATTGATAAATAACAAAAGGATCGAGCACAAGTTTGCCAACTTACTAGGCCCTCTCCTATATACATACAATGTAAATACAATGACGATAATACATCTAATAACATATGCATATACATACATATTTGATTTGTCTAAATAATAAATAATAAGTTGAGGAAAGAAGTACATTATATACAACAGAATTTTATAAAGAATCATTGATAGAAAGTACTAACGCAGAAACATATATTACAGAAAATAACATTCCTCAAGGAAACAAGTTGCATACCTGGGTGTATATGTACAGTTTAGTATATATCAAGGGTACTGAATACGTTGCCTTAACACTAAATAATTACGTATTCATGTCTGTTGTATTTGTTTCTACTTATTGTATATTATGCTAAGTTGATATTTATAATACTAGGATTAACATGATCACTCGTTTCATTAAGTACTGATAACCTAATTTATGTGACATGCCACCTTATTAACCCCAGATATGTTGAATTATCAACACTACATGTATATTGACAGAATTACAACACAAATGAAACTGTTCTGTTGAATCCATAATATTATTGGTTTACACACACACACTTTTCATATCAACAACATATTTGTATTGGCGTATATTAAAATTAAGAGAGAGGTTTCAGGTGACATGTCATTTGTTCATTTTAGGTTTTGAATATCTTGGACTGTCTTGATTTTGACTTTTTTACTTTGTTCTGTTGCCGTCTTGGGTCCAGTAGGTATAGAGTGAGGTTTTTTTTTTTTTTTTTAAATTTCATTAATTCAAAAATCAGGTTGTATCGGTACTGTGTCAGAGCTTCTGTTATAAACAGTTTTTCGGGGTCATTTTTTAATTTTCTTTTATTCCCTGGTTCTGTAACTGACAAAACGAACACTAATTTTGTGCCAGCCATCTTTTGGTTGCCCTAGTACATGATTCCTACTAATATCAGCAGTATTTACAGTGACATGAAACTTCTTTTTACAAATGTCTGTTATGGCTTCATCTGTTTTTGGAGTATCGTCAAGCTTGACATTGTGGAATTTCAAACAGTTTCTGCGAGAATATTGTTCTTGCTCCTCCAACCTCTCATGTAGTTCATCTATCTGTCTGTTTTTCTTACGTAGATCCTCGTTCAGCTGTGTTACAACCGACTTCGTGGCCTGTAACTCTTGGTTTAATTCGTTGTATTTTTTTACTAATGCTATCGGTCAACGGTACAACAATTTGTTCAACGGTGGACGCTAAGGCTGAGTTAAACTCATTTAAAACAAACCCTGCTCAATGCATCCTTTACCACTGGCTGTATTTGCGGAAGTAGAATAGGCCCTAATGATGTTTTGTTTTGTTTTGTTTAACGACGCACTCAACACATTTTAACTACGGTTATATCGGCGTCGGACATATGATTATGTCGAGAAAAAACCCCAGTGGTTAGCTGACGGGGATCGATCCTAGACCGACCGCGCATCAGGCGGGCACTGTACCACTGGGCTATGCTGCCCGCTAGGCCCTAATGAATTTGCAAACTCTGGTGTTTGAATTGACTGTTTTAAAATCTGAGGCAGCGATTGCTGAGGGAACTGAGGAAAGTCAGAACCTATTTCGGTGAAATCGGGAACAGAGTTTCGACGACGAAGTATAGGACGGTCACTTTCAATGCTTGTTGAATGTGTAGAATGTACTACCGAAGTCGGATAACAGCAGGTGCCCGAAGCATCTTTGGAATGACGATTGATAATGATATTGACATACTACATAGCCAACCATGGCTAGCTGTGTCACAACATTACATAATGTGTACTTTATTCTGCCACAATAAACGCTCGTTTATGGTAACGTGAAGAGCTACATCACTCGCTACATGTGACTGTGGCGTTAGGCGCTGTTCCAATTGAAACATTCTTTGCAAAAGGTAATTGCTTTTTTTGTGATTGAAATTGTATAATTCAACACGATCGTCATGATGGCTCTTTCTGAATCAGTGAATGGGAGCGAACAATGGAGAATTGAAACATGTAATTTAATTCAATTATTGCAATATGTTTTCACTTTTTTTCTGAAGGCTAACATATATTTGTTGTTTTTTGTTGTTAAGAAAAAAAAGAAAAAAAACATACAACATGAATGTAATTAAGCCGTTGCCACGTAACTTTGCTGGAGATTACAGTTTGTTCTTGCACACATGAATATATATAAAAAAAAAAAAAAAAAAAAAAAAAAAAAAAAAAAAAAAAAAAAAAAAAAAAAAAAAAAAAAAAAAAAAAACCATTAATTGCAAATAAATGACAATCACATTTGCCAAAATTAACACTGAAACATCATACTTTATTTACAATTTATTTAAATCCATACACAATAACACTCAACAAGACAATTTGCCCATATCAAATAACGTGAGCAGATAAGATGTTCCCTGACAAGATAATATTTATGTTTATCGAGAATTGTAAACTGACTTGGGTGTTTTCTGTATTATTGATTGATTAATTACATTCTTTTTCCGGGATCAGATAGACAATAACACCCGCAAAGCTAATGATGTTATGTTTCATTTTTGACCTCATGATAACGCCTTCGGTAAAAAATGATATTTGTCTATACATTTTACGACAATGTGATTGGTCCAGAGGTGCTTACTTTGATTCGTTCATATCATACGCGGGGTCATTCATTGTGCACATCATTTTTCGGGGTTCATACTTGAATGCAACAAAGAATAATTGCATTCAATTCTTAAATGAACAAATTCATGTTGTTACGTCTGGACAATTGGGATGAAGTTGTATTGCAATGACTGCAATGGAAATATGATTATTCAAACTTGAACATTTCGATTTCGTTAAATTGCCGATTGGCAGAGACAGCCCTGCATCCGGTATTATTTGTATGTTACTTTGTGGATAATACCATATATATCTTTCAATGGAATGTGATTTGTTTCTTAGAATCAATGAAGTCACAGTATCATGCATCCGAACCACAGAAGAGGTGAAAAGAAAGGTGGCAAGATGCCCAATCCAGTGTAAAGAAGAAGGAAAGCACGCAAGTGAAGGATTGTGGGAAAACTGGTGGGGAACCACAGCCCGATGTTTTATTTTAGCCTTGGGGAACTCATTGTGTGTATATTTTGAAATGTTTCATAATGCATCATTCATGCTTCTTTACATTGTGTACCGTATCAAATATAGTGACATTATCTGCACTGTTTATAGTTAATACTAAGTTGTAGCAACAGAAATAAGCAGAATGTTTTCACTAATCCACTGGAAAAAGTACAAGTATCTAAAAATGTGTTTGCCCACCAATATTGTCACTTGTCCAAAAGCACAGAAATACAGTTTCCATTAAAACCTACTTACATGGCATAATCAGGGGTGGGGGAATAAATTTGTTATCAGTCCTACTTGAGATCATCACTACCGGTAGGAGGAGCAATCATTGTGCCATTCGTATACATTTATGCTTTTTGAGTGATAATCTGTTACAGATTTGACAACATGTATTTAATGATAATTCCATAGTAATTTTTAATTTTGCCCTGACAGGTACTTCGCACACTGCCTACGACAGCCATTGTGGGCCTCGAAGATGCAGTGGATACGGGCAGAAGTGACATCTCATTACAGTCAACTGTCTCAGAAGGTATTAGTTTAATTTCAATTTTATTACCTATAATTAGCTTATTCCTTGTCCATGAGCAGCTTAAGTTGCAGTATTAAGTTAAGTATTGTTTTAAATTAAAAACAAAACAAATATAACACCTCTAAAAGATAAAGTGTCTGGACCACCCTTTTTGTCCCCTTGTATCTAGAATCAGAAAGGATGTCACTCTTGTAAAAGGAGTGACATGTCACTGATTACAATGTACACTTACTTTACACATGGTGGTTTTGAATAAACCTCAAATTAATATAGAGGCTCAACATATATCCCATCATTCATGAAATATATAATTTATTGTCTCATATATGAATGACTCTCGTATATTGGTAAACACAGTCTAAAAATATTCCAAAAAAAAGCAATGAAACGTGAGATATATTTATTAAATATTATTAACCTGCAGTGAAATATTGTCAAAAATTTATAAAGGATAAAAAATTACGAAACTTGTCTTTGCAACCTATGTACATTAATGGAATAAGTAGTGTACACTAAAGCAATGCAGGATCGAAATAGGGTGTACCGTATTGCCTACTTATGTCTTTTTTTTTAAAGAAAAATGTCAAAATGAATATGTTCTCAGAACATGGAAAGTTCTTTAAAAAATAATATTGCAGGTTTCATGGAATGTATACAATAATATTACATGACTTCTTAACAGAAAATACTTCACTTAAAATACTAGTTTCAACAATAATGACAAACTCAGTCTTAAAATATCAGTGCCATCTGCTACCTACATACACTTTTAAACATATTACATTCACCTTTGTTTTTTATCTATGAAATATATACATATACGGCAACCATGAAAGTGATATCAAGTGAAAAGTCATGGTTTTACTGTATTTCAGTGAAAATATAGAATTTCATATTTACTTATTTGTAAAAGTTAATAATTTAATTACCTCCCTTTGTCTGATTTCTTTGTATTTGTGTGATGCATGTTATCATAATAAAAAAAAAAATGAAAATATGTAATGTCAAAAACTGTACCTATAACATTATATACACGGTGTCCTTGTTATGATTATGCTAATTTTGTCTTGCAGAAAGCAACATTTCCACCCACACCAGTGGTTCTGCTTCACTCAAGGACCAAGGTAGAACTTTGTATAAATTGCACATAGTGCATTTTGTTGACATTCACATACATTGTATTCTCTGCCTGTTTATTGCATGACTTTATTTTGCGTAACGGTCTTTTGGTATGTTTTCTTGCAAAATAAATCATTGCAATAGATAGAAAGCGAAAGCAACGTGTGTTAAGTTCTGTATTTATTACATACCTTATTTCATGTCTTGTGTGGGTGTTTGAACTTGTGGAAAATGCATTTAGTGGTATTAGAGACACCATGACGACTAGAAACCCT
>JAECMU010039838.1:284-13651 GCA_016106625.1 Dracogyra subfuscus
GAGTGTTAATGGACAGGGTCTAGCTCAGTGAGTGTTAATAGACAGGGTCTAGCTCAGTGGGTGTTAATGGACAGGGTCTAGCTCAGTGGGTAGAGTGCTCGTCTCAGGTGCTTGGTTCGTATGATCGAACCACCTCGATGAACGCATTCTCTGACTGGGTTTGTCATGTCACGACCAGTGCTCCACAACTGATATATCAAATGATGTGGTATATACTGTCCTGTGTGTATGGATATGTATAAAAAAGATCCATTGTTTCTAATAGAAAGAAATGTAGCGAGTTTCCTCTACAACTACGTGTCGGAATGACCAAATGTTTGACATCCAACAGCCGATGATTAATAATTCAATATGGTCTAGTGGTGTTCTTAACGAAAATAAACTTTAACATTCGGTATCTTTAATCACTAGTGATCTACAACAAGTATCAGTGGGTTTATAAACTTTAACTTTCGGTATCTTTAATCACTAGTGATCTACAACAAGTATCAGTGGGTTTATAAACTTTAACATTCGATGTCTTTAATCACTAGTGATCTACAACAAGTATCAGTGGGTTTATAAACTTTAACATTCAGTATCTTTAATCACTAGTGATCTACAACACGTATCAGTGGGTTTATAAACTTTAACTTCGGTATCTTTAATCACTAGTGATCTACAACAAGTATCAGTGGGTTTATAAACTTTAACATTCGGTATCTTTAATCACTAGTGATCTACAACAAGTATCAGTGGGTTTATCAACTTTAATATTCAGTATCTTTAATCACTAGTGATCTACAACAAGTATCAGTGTGTTTATAAACTTTAACTTTCAGTATCTTTAATCACTAGTGATCTACAACAAGTATCAGTGGGTTTATAAACTTTAACATTCGGTATCTTTAATCACTAGTGATCTACAACAAGTATCAGTGGGTTTATCAACTTTAACATTCAGTATCTTTAATCACTAGTGATCTACAACAAGTATCAGTGGTTTTATAAACTTTAACTTTCGGTATCTTTAATCACTAGTGATCTACAACAAGTATCAGTGGGTTTATCAACTTTAACATTCGGTATCTTTAATCACTAGTGATCTACAACAAGTATCAGTGTGTTTATAAACTTTAACATTCGGTATCTTTAATCACTAGTGATCTACAACAAGTATCGGTGGGTTTATAAACTTTAACTTCGGTACCTTTAATCACTAGTGATCTACAACAAGTATCAGTGGGTTTATCAACTTTAACATTCAGTATCTTTAATCACTAGTGATCTACAACAAGTATCGGTGGGTTTATAAACTTTAACTTTCGGTATCTTTAATCACTAGTGATCTACAACAAGTATCAGTGGGTTTATACAATTTAACTTCGGTATCTTTAATCACTAGTGATCTACAACAAGTATCAATGGGTTGTTTTAATGTTTTCTTTAACGACATGCCACAGCACAATGATTAGTTAATCACCGGCTATTAGATGTCAAACATTTGACATTCGGCTGATTGATGTCAAACATTTGACATTCGGCTGTTTGATGTCAAACATTTGATATTCGGCTATTAGATGTCAAACATTTGACATTCGGCTATTAGGTGTCAAACATTTGACATTCGGCTATTAGGTGTCAAACATTTAATATTCGGCTATTAGATGTCAGACATTTGACATTCAGCTGTTGGATGTCAAACATTTGATATTCGGCTATTAGATGTCAAACATTTGACATTCGGCTATTAGGTGTCAAACATTTAATATTCGGCTATTAGGTGTCAAACATTTAATATTCGGCTATTAGATGTCAGACATTTGACATTCAGCTGTTGGATGTCAAACATTTGATATTTGGCTGTTGGATTTTAAACGTAGTCTTGAGGATAAACCCGCTACAGTTTCCTATTACCAGCCAGGGGTGTTTTCTATGCATGTCCCTACAGTCAGGACAATACCCCAGTATCAGGATTACTAGTTAGTGGGTAAACAATGATCTGGGTTTATTTCCTTTAGTTTCAGTTTAATTAAGACAGACCACACCAGCTTTTGTTAATAGAATCATCAGAGAGTTACCGACGATACGATCGCTATCCCTCCAACTCATCCCTATCTAGAAGAAACAAAAGGAATAACAATATCGCACATTTTAAAGTTTTGGTATTTGGTGTCTAAAGTATGCTTCTGTTGATAGAAAATGAGAAAGGAAAGCCGCTGCTGTCACACATCAAACGAAAGCGTCTTCCTCATAGTCCTGGACGTAGTATACCACTGAATTTGATGTACCAGTTGCGTGTACTGGTTGGAATGGGAGAAAACGAATTGACATAGAGCAATCAATCTTGTGACCCATCGCTACTCAAGTGAAAGCTTACCACTTCATCCCCTCCCCCTTTTTGCTGATATAGTCAACAGAGAAACGCTAAAATATGAGCTCCTCTCCAATCTCGAAGAAAGACATCAGCTACGGCCCTGCTTTAGCGCGATGCCATCAACAAAACAGTCAGCTCTGCAAATAGCAACGCGCGGCCATTGATCGAAGCGTAAATATCAGGATTGTGGGATTTTCCACAAAAACACTGTAATGAATTTAGCCAGCATTATGCGCATACATCACTGACCACCAATTAGAATGACTAATTTCGTGAAATATAATGCAACAGTTTCTCATATAACACGGTGTTTGAGCGATCCAGATTCATATTTGTTTAGAATATGATCAGTCGAATTTATAGAAATGTGACATCTTCCAGTGGCTAATAAGTCTTCACTATTAAATCGATTTTTAACAGAACACACTAATGGCCGTGACATTTCTACAAAATGAAGTAATCAAATACGAAAATATATTCATACTCGAACATAAACCCAGTCATGTTGGACGTTTGTGATTGCATAGCGCGCAAAGATCCAGTTTATGTCCAGAAATTCGACTTCATTTTGCACGTTAAAGTCTCAACCTGTAAACACGAAAGTCGGTGTGCTATGATAGTCACATACATTACTGGATCTAGGTCAGTGAGCTTCCTGTCAGTACTGCGATGTATCCAAACGTTATCGTGCATTTATTGAAAACACTTTAATGCGGCATCTTCTGACTTATTCAAAATAGTTAATTTTAAACTTGGATGAACACATCTGATCTGACATTATCGTTTCAAATTGCTTTTTCTACCGCTGCATTACACATTCTGAATGCATGAATGGAAAGTTTACATTGGTCATAGCGCTGTGGTCGTATTTCACAAACTCCAATAGAGTACAGCTATATCAGTGTACAAGTTTATATTGGTCATAGCGTTGTGGTCGTATTTCACAAACTTCAATACTGTACAGCTATATCAGTGTACAGGTTTACATTTAATAATAAAGGTTTTTGTCGTCTGTATATTTTTTCAGGACGGGATGTAGCTCTGTTGTAGAGCTCTGTACGAGGTGCGATGGATCGCGGGATCAAACACTCTCGGTGGACTAGATTTTCGTTTTGTCCTAATCTATATAAAAGGCCGTGGTATGTGCTGTCCTGCTTAAGGGAAAGTTCTTACATGAGATCCCTAATTTCTCGGCAGCGGATTTTGTTTTGTTTTTATCTCTCAACCAAGATTCGAAATAGTCGAATATTCAACAAATACGTTTAGTTTAAAATGTGCTGAGGTGTCGTTTAACAAATGATCCTGGTGTGTTTTGTTTTTCCCTCTCTCTACTTACCTCTAAACTTGAACTGCAGCTTTCCGAGTGTGTAACGCTGGTTGGAAATCGCTCACTGTCCGCCGATGTCCGTACCCTGCTAAATCTCTGTGAAATTCATATCGTCGTCACCAGTGTAAACATGTAATAACTTTACTTTTGTTTTCACCCGTTGTCTGGCGTTTCAACAGATGACAAAAGCAACTGTAACAGGCAAGAGTGACAGTACACACAACCGGTCGTCCTCAAATCGATGTGTGTCGCTCAATACCAGTGAACTGCTATGTTAACACACTGTTCAGCACTCTCTGCCAACTGATCATCGTCCATTGTCATATCGGTCTCGTAGAATATAAAAACTTCTCAGCAGTGATGACGCTAATTTCAAACGTGTGACTGGCGTATGCACCAGAATGAGGAATTCCGTATTTTATCTCACCGTTCCAGTGTTTGTGGCAGTCAAGCTATCTCCCAAATCCGTCTTGCACTACTTGTAACGGAAGTTAAAAACACGTCAGATAGTGGCTTAACACGCGCGATAAGAAACCAGGAAATGTGAAGTCTTGCTAGGCACTAGAATACGGTGTCACCCCTAGGGGAGGAGGGGGGTGAACCAATGCGGCGCCCTCATTTAGTGATTATTTAATATATCGTCCAGTGTGCGCTCACAGATAAGTGCGCCATGTTACCACAGAACAATCTAGCATCTAGAGGTATTCAACGAAGATAGAAGAGAACAGGGGCGAGGGAAAATAGTTTGCCTTAATAACTTCGGTAGATGGCGATTTGTGATCAGTGTCATTTCTATCGTGTAAATGGTTCAAATAATTCTAGCACTTCTCATATTTTTAGACAGCCCATTATCTTGTACCACATTCATCACTCACCACAAACATTATGCATGAACACAGCACTCACGCACACAGCACTCACGTACACATTGCTCACGCACTCCTCACTCAAACGTCTTACTTATGCACCCATTTCTCACATACTCACCACTCACGCACGCCACACATTACTCGCACACACACTGCTCGCGCAAACATTACTCACGCATTCATTATTCACATAAACACTACTCACGCACATATTACTCACGCACTCATCACACACAAACACTACTCACGCACATAGAACTCACACACTGATCATTCACGCACACATTAGTGACGCGCATATATTCTACATATCGCCTCGAGCGCCAACAGAAAGCAGCAACGTAGTTACGTACGTTGAGCCACATGTTGTTAAAAGTCAAATACTTGTTCAAATAAAACAGTCCTTAAAAATGTTAAGAAGTGTATTGTTTTGAACTGTTTCTGTCTCCGTGTCAATACATCAGTGTATTGTATACAAGCATTCAGCCACTTGACACGTGTACTGTATTGTATACATTGAAAGGACATAATTATTTTTGCTTTAAGTTTTAAGATTAATACGCTTTCTGTCTTAAAGTACGCTAGATAGTTTAATCATAAACGGATTGTGTTGCACTTATAGATGTGTTTTGTCGATGAAACAGAAAATAATGCTATTTCAACATTCATACATAACCAATATTTAAACAGAGTAACAATACCAGATGTTAAATACTAGCGCATATTGGTAACGGTAATTAGATGAAGAGAACTATCGACTGCTTGACCTTGTCGTCAACAGGCGCAGACGAGAACGAGGGTCGTTTGGCACCTAGCTGGATGTGTTCGGCGTCCGTATTGATTTGTCAGCTGGGATCTCAGAATTCTGCTGACTGCTTCCTGCGATGGAATTCTCTTGGAGGGATTCCACCGATCGATGAGCATCCGCGTGTAATCACAGCTCACTCGCTGCTCGAGCGATTTGGCGCGCTAAATGTGACGTTTAGTCCCCTCTCCCTGCTCATCCGTATTATGACCTTGAAATTAACGGTATAGCGTGTCCGACACGGGTTAATTACATATTCCTCAGTGCTGGTAGGTAAAACACGCAGGTTTGTGCTTCTGGGAGATTTCATTATTTTCACTTAAAATGTCGAGGCTTTGGTTTTTATATTAACTTTAAGATTTCTTTAATACTTTCAATTAAAATAGGGAGTTGACGGTCGTGGGAAGGGGAGGGGTAGTTAGTGTTTATGTCATTCACATATACCATGGTAGCTGCGCATCATGTATTTAACACATTCAACCCTATGGCAGTTTGCTTGCGGGTCACAAAGAATCTGCTCTGATATTTTTTCAAAGCAAAATTCAATATTTTGGGAGGTTTTGTGGGATGGGTGGGGAGAGGGGTTGGTTCCCCCTCCTAAAAAAAAACCTAGCTACATTTATTCTACTCATGTGGAATGGCGGGTAGCGGTAACGCCTGACATATGTTTTCAAGACTCACATAAATAATATGAACGGATCTTAGATGCTATTCTTAGAATATGTTGCCCAGTGATATGTCAATATTGTCCACTAATAGCGGCATTGAGTCGCAGGACTGATTTGATCTGTGCGACTTACACTGATGAGCTCTGCTGCAGTTAGACTTTCTTTGGTTTCGTTTCTGTACCACGATCTTCCATTTCGGCGCATCCTGTCGTTCCGTTTACTTCTCTGTTCATGTCACTGTATTCAGAGTTAACGCCAAATCGTGATGAATTCAAAGCTAAGGAGGTCATAAAAATAATTTTCTGTAATCGTCACTGCGTTTGAATACACGGATCTTTTCACTGGAATATGGAAGCCGTCGTTTAACAAACTTTTATAAAGATCTTTGGTGCGTTCGTATGATCAATAATTAATCAAACATATTTCGCAGCATTGCTGAAATCTTGACAAGAAATAACTTATTTTTTTTCAAAACGGCTATGGTCACGTTGAGGTCAAATCGTATTAGTGGGATTCCTTAGTGCTTAATTTAGGGTCAGTTGGTCACTTTGCGGATGCCAACATGACATTTTGGCACAAAGTTGTCTCAGTGTATACCATTTGAAAATCCACCGAGACACATTTGGGGTCTCGGTCAGAAATCTAAGATGGCCGTCATTTTCAAGATGGCGGTAATGATTTTGTTGAAATTGTTTTTATGATATATATTCTGAACACATTAACTAATTTTGACAAATAAAATATCAACTTGTATGTTTTGTTGGGCACACAACTATTTTCTAGACTTATATAGTGATTTTACTCAATAACGCCGAAAACGTCAGTGTAAAACATAGAAACCTGTAGTAAAATCAGCAGATGTTTATAAAATTTGGAAGTCGGATTTCAGTGTCCATACAGTTTTACGTCAGTGTTAACAAGAATTTCTTAATAATGATTTTTAAAAACGCACACCATGTTTTCATACTTTGTGTTAATCATAATTTTTTAAGGGTGTGTTTTATTATTAATGTAAATCGCAAGTCTATATTTCTATAAATAAAACGTCTACTTTGTTTACCAATGGCAATTTGTTTTATTTGATTATTCTTGTATTAATATTTGTACAAAAGGTATAACAGATGTGTTGTCTTGCAAGTAGTACATGATTGTGTTCCAGAAGATGCCAGTGTATCACTGTCAATCATTAAGACTAGATACGATCAGTACAAGAAATTTATCATTAATATCCTCACTGAGAAAACCAACTCAATCCATGTTCCAATCAAGCCAAATAATATCAAATTGTTTACATAGAAGATACGGAAGCAATAATTTTCACAGATGAAAGAAACGCAGAATGTTTTTTCATTGATGAGTAAACTATTTGTCGCATGCCAAGTTCAAGATCTTATCATACAATCACTATTCAGACATGGAAATTGCAAGTATCCACAATCTCTGTCAAAGAACTGTAACATCCCATCTTTCAAATACCAAGTCTGACCTGCTACAAGAATTGCAGCAAGATAGCTCAGAAGAACCATTATAAGTAGTTGCTGCAATAAATATAAATAGAGAATATTCCATTTTAATATTAATAATTACAGAATGAATAGAGATATGAAACTAAAAATAAGTGCACAATGTGCGTTAATATTCCTACTCAAAGAACCTGACAAATGCACCGATTGTTTTTAACGCGAAGCAAGTGACGCGTTGCTGTACATGCGAAGGGTGCGATTTATAACTGAACACTTAGTTTGTGTTGATATTGTGTGCACACTGTGGCAATATTGTTTCTTGTTTGTTACTACAACACTAAATCATACCCTTGCTGTCACATTTTTTACAACATTGTGTAACTTTACAACAATGCGACGTCTCCAACGTCAGGAACGTCTTAGGGCTGTAGGCATGCCCCAAGTTGGCACCAACCATAGACTTACTGTATTACAGTCAGTCATTACCCGATTTTGGGCCCGTTCAGGATGACCAGGGATCACAACTTCGATTCAGGACCGCTTCATTGGGACTTGCACGTTGAGGAATCGAGGTCAATCAGCCAGTCAATACGCAAGAGAACTCTTTGATACAACTGGCGTTACAGTGTCAGCACAGACTATTCATAACAGACCACATAGAACGTCAACGTTCGTTCTTATGACTAATTAGGAGGAGGGGTCTGTTATGGTGTGTGGTGGCATCACCATGACTGCCAAAACCCAGCTGCATATTGTTCGTGGGAGAGGGACTGTACTACCGTGACAACATTATTGCCCCGATCGGTGTGCCCTTTGCACGTCAGGCTTGGATGCAATGTTGTTTTTCAGGATAACAACGCCCATGATCACCGGAGTCTACTGGTCACTGCACACCCTGCAGCAAAAGAACATCACCACACGTCCGTGGCCAGCCCTAAGCCTAGACCTTTGATCTATTGAGCAATGTGGTACATCATCGGACAAAGTCTCCGGGAACGTCAACATCATCCAACCAACTTGGCAGAATTAGGTGCCGTTCTTCAAGAGGAATGGGATATGATCCCCCAAAATGTTATTGAACGTTTAATCAGCATCATGCCACGTCGTATTCGTGCGAGCTTGGCGAACCGCGGGGTTTTACCCTTTCCTAGTTCAACTATTGAAAACGTGAAATTGACAAGCACCACCCATGTTGACTATATGTGTCCCCTACGGACCTATCTCAGTACCCTGGCTGGAATATTTGATATTAAGTCAATCCCTTGTCATATGAGTGCTTGTGTTTTGCCATTAATTATTATTGCAATAAATATTAATACATCTCTGTTATATTATGTTATATTTGAATATCACCTACTTATTTTGAACAGTATATGATGGCCCAGCTGTTCTCTCAAACATGGACGTTCAACAATCTATGGAGAATATAGCTTACAAGTCTTCATTCCTTGGATACTTCGTAAGCTTCAGACATGCAGCAGAGTTGACATTGTGTGGGATGTGTATCGCGAGGATAGCTTGAAGAATAGCACTAGAGAAAAGAGGGGTGATGGAAAGAGAAGTTGAATCACATGTGCCACTGCCTGTAAATTTCAGCTATTTTATGAATAATTCAAAACAACAAAACTTAATTATTGCAGCTGTTATCCGAAACTGAAGAGTATCGAAGTACCTGTAAATTTCAAGTCAGTGTTTATAATTCAAGGGAAAACTGTCATTTCCAAGATATTTGCATGCTGCATTTTCTTTTGTCAAGACTGTTCGAGTACACACCATTGACACCGATGTTGTAATCTTTGTGGCTAACGTGGCATCCATATGTGAGGTGAATTCTGAGGTGAAACTGTATGTGGCTCTTGGAAGCGGTAGTCATCTGAAGTGGTTTGATATCCGAGCTATTGCAACACACCTCAGACCTGCTAAAGCTATACATCTACCCTTCTGCCATGCCTTCAGTGGTTCAGACACAACTTCACAATTTCAAGGTAAAGGGAAGAAGACGGCCTTTCAAACTTGGAAAGCTTTTCCAGATGTAACAAACACTTTCCAAATTGTTCCATTTGTGTTATATTTTGCCCTGCATCAAATCCCTGGCTATCCAGAGTCAGGACCCGGAATGGACATGCTCAAAACCTTAGTGATATAGGGGCATGTTAAAATTATCCGCTCCGCTCCATTTGTGAATCTAGATGCAGACCAGCGGAATATACTTGAACGATACACGTGTATCCTCTATGATCGCACAACAAACCTCTTCTCAGTGAACCATCTCCGGGAACAGCTATTTCCAGCATATTCATTTGATAAACTACCTCAGCAGACATGAATATCATAATTATGGCATATTACTAACTTTACTTGTGATAACTATGTATAAGTATTAAAACTCTAATGTGAATAATGAATATGTTCCTATTTTAACAAAGACTAATTCAGTTATTCCATGTAAATATACTCCATTCATATGCTCAGTAGCATACATTCTGTAGCTCAAAATGATACCTAACATCAAAAGTGAACTGTTTTTACAGGCATCTCTGCGTGAACAGATCAAAAGATGTGTATTGCAAGCAAGTATCTGGTTGAGATATACAGATAATCTTGTATGTGCTCCAAGCCCATCACAGTTTGGTTGGAAGCTGGAAGATGGAAAGTGTCTACCCGTGTGGTCAGAGCGAACACCAATGTATAAGGCATGTAGTGTTCTCGTGAAGTGTGGGTGTAGGACTTTCCCAATTTGCTGCCGCAGCTGTCTTTGCAAGAGGTACTGGAATTTTCGCCGTTGTGCCATTACAAAGGACTTTGCTAAAGCTCATTGAGTTTTTATTTATCAGACAGCAATTCTTATCATGATAATCTGATTTTTAAAGTTAATATTATTTGATTTTAGTAAAATTGTATTAAGTTTTGATCAATATCTTCAATTCTATTAAGTAGATCCGCAGTATTTGTTTTCATTAAGATTTCTGGCCTATAGGAAGATATCACATTGTCTTTTATTTGTAAAAATCGGTAAAGGGGCTCATGAGATGTTTTAAAAATCATTTCAACAAAATCCCTACCGCCATTCTGGATTTCTGAGCGAGACCCAAGATGGGTCTCGTTGAATTTTCAAATAGTATACCAAGAGCCAACTTTGTGCCAAATACCATATTGGTATCCAGAAAGTGAACAAATGATGAACTAGGGAACCCCACTATATGAGCAAAGCCATAATTGTATCCAAACAGATCTTTGTTTTCAAAACATAAATCCAAAATAATTTGAATAATAATGCTTTGACAGCTGCATAAAACACCAGCGAAATATAGTCATGGCATTATAGTTCAGAATATCGTGTGATGTAGGTAACTGAATTTATAATCTTTAGCGAAACACTCAGTTATTTCCCATTTCAACAATTGGTATATATTCATCTTATTCATTAAGGGCCCGTAGACCTTTTGGAAATTCTTTCCTAGTGTCATGTTATTTGAGCTAGTTTTAATAACAGGTGACTTCTAATTTACATTGTTTTTCTAAAACCTGACCCGTGATACAATCTTGCAAGTGGGTGGGATGATTTATGAAAACTAAAACAATGCGCATTCGCCTAGGATTCGTCACATATGCCTGTCATTTTCTTCGTTTACATTGTTGTTTAAATCAGAGGCGGATCGGGGGGGGGGGGCAAAGCCCCCCTACATTTTGCGACAGTTATAATTTTATTATATAATAATTTTTAATTTTTGTTTACGATCCCCTCTAAACCTCCCCAAGTTCCATTGGTGTTCTGTCATTGGCGCCCCCCCCCCCCTCCCCACCCCCCAATGGATTTTCTGGATCCGCCACTGTAAATCATTCAGTTTAATAACATGCCACAAAATCAACGCCTTATAACGAAAAAAGCTGTTGTTTAAAAAACATTTATTTGCTCTTCATTAATTTTGTTATGTGAGTGTTTGATATACTCCTTGTAGTAACTTATTATATGTCAAGCGGGTTTCTTCCATTAACAAGTATTGCATTTAACTTAAGTTAGACAACGGTATAAGGCGTGTTTTAAAAACAACAATATTCTTTTCCCCACTATAAGCGTACGAGACGGAGGGCAAAACCACACATTCGAGCAGATATATTCGTTGAATATGTACTAACCTGAGACCTTGTTACCATGTATGTCCATCATTCTACCCAAAGTTAGCTGTAATCCATGTAAAATTGCGTAGTGATTAGTTTGTGGAGCGGGCAGCATAGCCCAGTGGTACAGTGCCCGCCTGATGCGCGGTCGGTCTAGGATCGATCCCCGTCAGCTAACCACTGGGGTTTTTTCTCGACATAACCATATGTCCGACGCCGATATAACCGTAATTTAATGTGTTGAGTGCGTCGTTAAACAAAAAAAAATAAAAAAATAAAAATAATGATTAGTTTGTAATCTTATATAGCTGTTTGGTAGTAATGCTAACATGAATAAATGTTGTTATCCAGATGAATTCGGGCATTTTCGTTTAATTCGAGCAAAAATGAGCCTGCCCCTACAAACACTGGAGCCCGTACGTCAAAGTTTTCCAGGGTCGAGATTTAGCTCAGTGGGTTGAGTGCTCGCTTGAGGTGCTTGCATCGTAGGATTGAACCACCTCAGTGGATCCGGTCAACTTATTTTGGTTTTTCTCGTTCTAACCAGTGCAGCACAACTGATCAAAGGCCGTGGTATGTGTTTTCCTGTCTGTGGGAAAGTTCATATAAAAGATCCCTTGCTGCATTAAGAAAATGTAGCGTGTTTCCTCTATAGACTACATGTCAGAATTACCAAATGTTTGACATCCAATAGCCGGTGATTAATATATCAGTGTGCTCTAGTGGCGTCGTTAAACAAAACAAACCAACCTGTTTTCCACGTTTAATCTGTTTCTGAGATAATCTCATTCGTAAAGCTATCAATGACAAGATATGAAGCTTTCAACTTTATATGATGACATAAATCTTTAATAGATATATAATAATAATAATATAAAATGTTTAAAAAAACACACAACAAAAACAACAACAACAATCTAGTCTAAATTTAAAACATACAATATAACTTTAGTTAGTACAACATATAAAAAAAATATAAAATAAAAATAAAAAAATAAAAAATTGTAATAATATTGATGTTTCTAATAAGGCAATACCACTGATACGTGTAAACAGAACAATTCTGGATAAACTGGGTGTGGGGGTTTTCATGCATGTCACCACTAATGTGGTACTTGAGAGTAATCTTATAATTAAGATATACCATCAATGTATAGGATTGAGGAGTTTTTTACTGGGTAGTTAAACTCATCACTGCAACCATGGTAACACTCTTCAATACAAATAATAGCATACAAGTAAAGTTCGTGTTCTATAAGTACGGTTTGTTGACTTGGCGCGGGCGCGAACAACACACACATAAAACAGGCTCATATGAAATCACTTTTTTAGGCGTCAGTATTCCGCGTTATGCGCCAATTTCGCGCCCAAGCCGTAAAAACAAAAACCCACCCGCCAATGGACAGATTCACATACTAATAGCACTCAACTAAAATGACAGGTTAAGTAACAGTGAACTATTTGTGTAAACTGCCTACTTAGATTTATATATTATTTTACATCAACCAAACAACAAAAGTATATACAGACAAACATGTAATAATTTTAAACAAACAACACCGATTACTGAAGGACAAATGGTTACATGAAGGTTCATTGACTCTTAAGCTGCTGAACGAATGGGTTTACTTGATGGTTTTTTGACGCTTAAGCTGCTGACCGAATGGGTTTACTTGATGGTTCCTTGACGCTTAAGCTGCTGACCGAATGGGTTTACTTGATGGTTCCTTGACGCTTAAGCTGCTGACCGAATGGGTTTA
>JAECMU010039842.1:1155-18955 GCA_016106625.1 Dracogyra subfuscus
CCCCCCCCCCCCCCCCCCCACACCCCATGAACTCCTGGCTATACCAATGCAAAAATTTTTAGAACAAAATATTCAAATGTTAAACATTGCAAAATTAACAAAGGATATTTTCACAAGGTTGTACTCTACAATGAATCACTGTCAGATGTGCCATACATAAGAAGACTGCCACTTCCAGGATAATGCATTTTGTGGGAGGACTGCCATTCTCACACCTGGTTTAACAAATCTTCTCCTACACAAGACAGCTTGGTAATATTTATATGTAACAGCACACTATGCATATATACAGTCATACAGTATTACAACGGTATCAGTATGTATGAGGAACCAGTGTTACAATTAAATCAATATGAATAACCAACCGGTGTATAATGTATTTACATGCATGTGAGACAATGTACTATAATAATGGTTAGCAGATGCTCCATATTCTTAGCACCTGGCTGTTAACTGCCAAATATAGATAAAGTCATAAATATTCATGTAAAACACTCTTTGTTTGTAAAAGTTTTCAGTGGATGAAACTGACTGATCTGAAATGCCTCCAATATAGGATCAAATATATTAAACATTTGTGAATTCTTCAGAAGCCATTTTGTACATCTTGAAATAAAGATTTTAATTTAAAAAATCTATCAGATTAATATAATATATTTTCTAATAATAGAACACACAAAAAGGAGAGACCAATGGGTTCATCAAAAGACACAGAATATCAGTACGGTATATTTGATTATACCTGTAGACAAAAAACCTCAAGACATATCACTAGCCAATACTTCTTGTAAACCTAAAACATCTGGATATTAACAAATAAAATATGGTAGACATATACAAAATAGAATGCAAAACTGCCCTCCACCAAAAATTTTTTTTAATAATAATAATAAATAAAACAAAATAATAAAAATAATAATAATAAAAATAATAATGTGTAAGTAGCACTAAGACAAAATATCACAAAGACAATACATATAATAAGTATAGTAAAAAAACACACAACGTTTTAATGAAGTTATGTATTTCAATATTACTTTGGTAATTAACTCAGATTATTTACAGTTAGCTTATAGTGACCAACTAATTAATTAATTAATTAATATTAGGGATGAAATTACATTAATAAAACAAGTTATGCACAGGATAAATATTTTATCAAATAAATTCTTCCATAATTGTTAACCTTGCATTAAAGTTTGACACTGGACTGTAATTATGTATTTATGAAACCTCTTCATGGAGTTAAAATAACATGTTGAGGTTAAGGGGTCAAATTACCCTTAGGATGAGACAAGACAAAGTCAAGTTTGGAGTCATATGTGATTAACACACTTTTTTCAAGGTGCTTACTCAAAAATAAGGTCACCATTGGCAACCAAGTGACCTATTACTTCAACTTATATTCCCTTGTGATTACACATTGTTAACACATCAAAATAAGGATGTGTATTTTATGGCTCATAATGCAATTTTAGCTTGGACAATTTCCCCCAAACAAATAAGTCATAAAGTTTTAAATACACAGTGCAATCCCACTAACCTGGACCCTCTGTAAAACAGAATTCTCTCAAAAATGTATGTTTTTCACAGTCTCTTTTCAAATATCACAAGATAACCTCAAAACCAGATACTCCTAAGTCAGATTTTTCACTTGGTCCCATGGGTGTCCAGTTTAAAGTGTCTTTTACTGTATATTTTATACTACACCAGACAAATTAAAAACAAAATACTCAAGTGTTTTTAGTGATACTTTAAAGGTAATATTACTTTACATACATAAACATTTGGAATAATTAACAACAAAGAAAATGGAAATACGGTACATTTTGGTTATGGCATCTACCATTTCCAAGAAATGTAACATATATTTTGTCTTATTTGTACAAATTAAAAATAACAAGAATGTCAAACCAGATGTCATTTTCAGAACACAATTATTTTGTAACAAATACACTGCATCATATACAATCAAATTACAACACAACAATAAAAACAAACTGCAACAGTATATAACAAAAAGTACCCCTGTGTGTGCTGTTCCTTAGTGAGGTGCAGGGGTGGAAACATTCTCATAGGTTTCATTGAGAGTGGCGAATACAGTACATATTCAGCATTTCATAGAAATGTTTAAAACATATTCTGTCTATAAGTATTTGTGACAATATTTTAAAATATGTTTGTCTTTTTCTGCAATATTGGTTTGTTTAACACGGTTTTCGTGGTCCAATCATAGCTTTTATATTTGTCTGTTTTATATTTGGTATATAAAATAAAAGAGAAGTCTCTCTTTAAAACCACAAGTTTAAAATCTCAACATTTCATCAAGTAAATGTTGACATCATCAGGAGAAAATTAAACATGAAACCAGCAGTTCAGCCTTTAAAACCAGTAGGATAACAATGTTGGTATACAATGTTAATATGCCTCATTGTATCTATCAGAAATGTGACATTTTCTTTGATGTCTACACTAGCTATTTTTGGTTAGTAATTTTAAAATTTTAAATCGATGTTGACCATTTTATAACTTAGTTTGATACCAAACAGCCAATGAGATTTGTTTTTCTGGGGTGTCTGTAAACAATCATTCATTCATTTATAATGAAAAGTACTAAATTTATAACAATGACTAACAATCTTCATTTGAATAATACATCAATCATTTTTAAATGTATTCGGAAGGAAATGTTTTATTTAATGACAGACATAACATATTTTAATATGTATTATTTATTATTCAATAAATGTATTCGGTGCCAAGACAACATGTTACGGGAATACCCAGGTAAATACATTTGAAAAGCATATTAACATCAACTCAACCTGTAAAATAAATTTTTAAAATGTAAAGTACCGGTACATGTATTTCGTGTCAGCTCAACTTGTAAATTGAGTAACAAAACTTTTAAAAGAACTCTAGATAAAGCTCAGTTTTTAAAGCAATCAAACTATAAAATATTTCTACTCTCAACGTGGGTCTTTAAAGTAAAACAAAACCTTTTTTTTTTTAAGCATTCTAGTGTCACCTCAACTAAAGCAACAAAACTTTAAAATAATTCTAGTAATACCTTAGTCTCTTTAAGCGACCAAACTTTAATAGCACCCTAGTGTCACCTCATCTAAAGCAACAAAACTTTAAAATAATTCTAGTATTACCTTGGTCTTTTTAAGCGGCCAACTTTTAACAGCACCCTAGTGTCACCTCAACTAAAGCAACAAAACTTTAAAATAATTCTAGTATTACCTTGGTCTTTTTAAGCGGCCAACTTTTAATAGCACCCTAGTGTCACCCCAACTAAAGCAACAAAACTTTAAAATAATTATAGTATTACCTTGGTCTCTTTAAGCGACCAAACTTTAATAGCACCCTAGTGTCACCTCATCTAAAGCAACAAAACTTTAAAATAATTCTAGTATTACCTTGGTCTTTTTAAGCGGCCAACTTTTAATAGCACCCTAGTGTCACCTCATCTAAAGCAACAAAACTTTAAAATAATTCTAATATTATCTTGGTCTTTTTAAGTGACCAAACTTTAAAAGTAGTCTAGTGTCAACATGGTCTTTTAAGAAGACAACTAACTTTAAAAGCATTCTAGTTTTAATTATGTCTTTAAAGTAAAAAAAAGAAGAAGAAGAACTGAAAAAGATTCTACTGTCACCTCGTCTTTAAAGGAACAAAACGTAAAAATAATTATAGTATCAACTTGGTCTTTTAAGTAGCTAAACATTAAAAAAATTCAAATGTCAACTTGGTTTTAAAGTAAATAAAAAATAAACTTAAAAGAATGTTAGTGCCAACAAAGTCTATGGAATGTATGTTTTTTAATTTAACAAAAACTTCAATCCAACAGTCTGTAAAAACTAATTAACTAAACTTTAAAACCACCAATAAAGTTTTGTTAAAACAGTTCAGTAATCCCTCATTCTCAACCTAGTCTAGATAAACACTAAAACCTCCACAGTGCCTCTTAACTGAACTGGTCACCTTTTGTGTCACAATATTTAGCAGTCTGAATATTGCAATAAATGTTCCTAAACCATTTTCATTTGAAAGATTTGTAATAAATATAAATACTGTATTAATATAAATTTCTGCTCAATATTACAAGCTGTTACAGTTATAACACTTTATCCTGCAATCTCTGTATATGTGTATATATATAATTATTGGCAACATATTCCATTCAGTGACTAAAATATGATTTGCCATAAAATATAAGCTTGTATCAAATTTTCAGACTAGGTTTTTAAGTAGACATTATTTACATCATTAGTATGTATACAATACATAAAAATATAGTTTTGTGTTGTGGTAAACATATTAACATTTGCTGACACTTCTTGTTGAATTGCAGAATAAAGCTGTTAGCTTAAAGCATTAACTAGTTATTCTCTGTGAATAAAATGGAGCAATAACTTGATGACAAACCTTAATTAATGTAAAAATACAAAACAAAGCCAAAAAATATATACACATCTTTCACTAAATAGTCATAATTAATTCACCAAGGGTAGGAATTGGTGAACTGTAAAAAAAAAAAAAAAAAAAAAGGAAATCTAGACGAGTCCCAGAAATTCTTGAAATCCTAGGTTAAAATCTGTGCCATCGGATACATTATGGAGGTAAGGACAATTAAAATGCTAGAAAACACAATGTTCCATGAGAGGAAAATAGCTGTTCAGAGAAGAATTCCCACCCCTAATTCACTTAAGTCAAGAATATCTCCATCCTTGTCTGTGACTACGATTCTCAATAAATTTACTACTTGTAAACAGTGAATTGTTTTGTATTTGACCAACAAGTAAAAACCCCAATGTATTGTCCCGTTGTTACTTAATGCAACAGGGCTGTATGCTCATCAGGTCCCAGTTGCACGACTAATGGTTCTTCATCCATGTGGCGCACAAGAGCCTGAAGTCGAACACTCAGATCAAACTTGTTAAATTCCCGCACGTAGGTGAAAAAGAAAAACAGAAATGTCAACGCCATAGCCCATTCTCCAGCTGTACTGGTCACGTGAGCGGCATAGCCCTGAAAAGAAACAATTAAGGAGTGTGTGTTATTTCTTTTACATTCATCTGGGTGCGTCAACAAAAACAACATCCGCAAACCTTGTGAATCGGAGAAGTCATGTACACGTATATTTGCGGCTGAAATGTTTTTGGTTCATACCCAGATGAACATAAAACAAACAACAAGACAATCCTTATAATTAAATCTGAAACATACTTACTGTTAATGACACTAAACAAATAACGCTTAATAAGACACAGTACCAATATAAAGTGACATCATCATGTATGACATTCCCTGACAACTTTATTTTAATGTTCATAGAGAAATTAAGAAACTTATGTTGCTATGGCTGGACCAATGAGATGATATTAAATTGTAATGAATGTAGCAGAAATTTAATTGTTAAATACTGGAAACAGATTTCAAAGTGTTTTAAAAGGATATTCCTGATTTTGCTGCAATGTTTAAGATGTTATCGATGTTATCGAGACTTTTTAATGATTGTAATTAAATATCAAATATATTTTTCAGCATAAAATATTAGTGGCTGTATATTAAATGTGTTTCTGGTCATTCTAATATTTGTTAGGTTACATTTCATTTTATTTCTTAAAATAAATTTTTTCCGTACGTATGAAATTATTTGAAGACAAAATCCACTTTTGGCTTCTTACAAATATTAAGATGACCAGAAACACATTGATATTTTAAACAAAAAAATATATTTAATATGCAAGTTTAATCGTAGAAATATTTGATTAGTCAGAAACATCTTACAATGCTGCAAACTCAGGAATGTCCCTTAAGTGTGGGGCACGATTTATGTTAGTACAGCTGAGTTGTAGGATTCAACCACTTTGGTTAACCATTGGTTTTTCCTGTCCCAACCATGCCCCATGACTGGTATACATCAAAGGCTGTGGTATGTGCTGTTTTGTCTGTGGGAAAGTGCATATAAAACATCCAGTGCTGCTAATGGAAAAATGTAGCAGATTTCCTAAGACTATATGTCAAAATTACCAAATGTCTGAAGCCTAATAGTCTATGCATCAGAATTACCAAATAACTAACATCCAATATCTTATGATTAATACATGTCCTCTAGTGATGTCATTAAATATATATTTTTAAATTATGTTTAAAGTGAGCTATGAGTTAAAATCATCATAATGGTGAGTCTGTTTAAGTTCCAAGTAAAATAAATGTAACTTTTAGCATGATTAGAAGGCATCAACAGGCTTCAACTTGTGGGGATATGGAGGAAACTGGAACAGTTGTCGAAATTTGATATGATAATACAAAAATCTACATTTGTAACCATATTGAACACAGTTTTCTCTATATTTTATAGTTTTAACCAAGGGTTCTTAAGGATGCCACTGTTCATATAAGGAAGTAAGAAATGTTTTATTTAACAAGACACTCAACACATTTTTATTATGGTCGTATAACTAAAAACCACAAAGATGAGAGCAAACCCACTGCTGCCACATAATGGGTTACTCTTTTTGATTAGCAGCAAGGGATCTTTTACATTATCATCCTACAGTTGAAAGCATTGGCTGGAATGAGATATAGCCCAAGGGCTCCCTAATGGGGATAGATCCTAGACTGGCTATGTCTCACATGAGCATTTTTCCATTTGAAGTGCCAAAACATAAATTTTTTGATTATTTCAAGTTAAGTGGGAAAGATGAATTTAAATTCATTTAAAACAAAAAGGGAGATATTTTAATGAACTTACAAAATAATTAGGGTTCCCATAAAGTATAAATAAAATTATAATAATAAAATAGGTTAATGCACTTATAGTATTACCAAGGCTCGAACGAAACATAATACAAATATGGTAGTCACATGGTTACAAATTTACGAAAAAAATGACAGGAACACCTCAGCACATTTTAAACTACAGCTATTTGGTGTTTAACATAATATTATGGTAATTTTGACACTTGATCGAGAAATGTTTTGACAGTGCAGTTACAATTATAGTTATTAGTGTTCCAGTAAAACATTACTGTTATAATGGCGATACTGTCAAAAATTCAGGTAAAGTAAGTTAACAGACTTACATCATCATCAGGGTTCCAGTGAAACTCAGAGTGGCGGTGAAAAGACCCAGTAGACTGGTAGTTTGCTATTCCTGCACCTACTCCGGCTAAAGGGGAAGCTGAGGAAAACACTGGTGGTGACTGTAGACTAGCATTTAAAGTGGCCAGTCAATTTATAATATACAGTTCATTTTGTTCTAATTTTGCATTAACCACTGCACATTTTCAATTAGACAAAGTGGTCTGAATATGCTTGGTCTGAACAAATATATGTTTAGCGGCAAATTAGTCTGTAACTATAATGGGATGTAATGATACATTTGGTGACTGAAACAAATACAAATTTCTGCATAACAGGTATAGTAGACTACAACAAACGTATCAATGACAAAAATACCCAAGACCTTCTGGTAATTTATCAAAAGAAAGTTTACTGAAATGTTTTTTATGTGAAATCCCATTATTTTACTCCTAGTGTTGTTTGTAAACTGTGAAGTACATATTTGATGGTAATTATTGTGTATACAGTATTATTTCAAACAATTATATTTTCAAAATAAAACGCTTGCATCAACTCGTTTTTTTCTCACTATTTGTAAAAACTGATTAGTACACTTTCTTTATGTTATATGTTCAGTAATCGTAAATATAAAGACAACTCATGGTGTTAGCTTTGCTTGGCATTTAGCAAACACACGTGGCATTTTTAGGTTCACTTCCAATTTTAAGTTAACTTTCATTTTTACGTTCACTTCGGTGATCCGGGTGCTACTAAATAGGGCCTCCACGAGTCCAACATATTGGACTCGAGTACTTGAGGGTAAAACTCAACCCGGACCTGAGTACCCGACACTTACACTAGATGATGATGAGATTAAGGAATAAAGTAAAATAGCATTATGCATCTTAATTCCAGTGCTGAAAATTGATGCCAAATCATGCCATTGTATTGCATTTAGAAACTGGTTGATATGTTCGATATTGTGGTGGATAGACAGCTAGTTTAAAAAAGAGAAACTAGTGAATGATTATATAATTATTGTGTAAATTATATTGTTGATTATCTATTGCTGAAAAGATTATATTGTCCTATATTGTCCATTGTATGATGTTGATCACTGTATTCAACCTTGTTCGGGTACTGGAGCCCCATGAAAAGATTTGAGTCTTGCTAGACTCAACCCATGCCCGAGTAGTTGTGGAGACCCTACTACTAAATACAGGTCTCAGCTCACCATTATATACTGGCTAATCGAATGTCAATATATTACGCTTTTGATTGTCAGTGTAGTTATGACCATTTACCTAGTGAACCCCCTAAAAGGTCTGGCTCTGGCCAGTAATCAAGGATACTGATAATTAACGACACAAGACAGACAACACTAATGGCGAGACGTATCCTGCCGATGTACAGCCCATTGTAGTCTGGGTACATGCGGTACGTTATGGCTGTCATCAGGCAAGTGTAGATAAATCCACCGATGAAAACCATGAACGCTCCTGTGAAGTGAACTGCCTCAACTTCAGTCTTCTCCTGAAATCAGTGACAAAACCATAGGTTACTAACTGTTATTATTCTGAATATAAACTGAAACTGAATGGGTTTGATTCAGTTAACAAAATAACAGGAAAAATATTGGACTCAATGAAATCTACATACATGTAGTTCTAAGAAAAAGTGGAATTTAATCTATTAAAATAAAGTAATGTAATTAATATGTTATTTAGGCATTGAAAAAGTATCTACCAAACTAGTCCAAGGTGGAAATAGAATTTTAAAAACCCTGTAAAATTACTTGTTCTATGAATTTTATATATCCTAAATAGATTCTCTGTTGTACACACACAATGTTTTTTTTGTTTTTTGTTTTTTTTAGTTTAATGACGCACTCGACACATTATAAATACAGTTATATCGGCATCGGACATATGGTTATGTCGAGAAAAAAACCCAGTGGTTAGCTGACAGGGTACACACACAAACACATGCTGACAATAATTTAATTATAAAAAGGAATATTTGTTTTAATAACGCCTCAGCACATCTTAAAACTTAGACTATTTGGTTTTTTACTTACATTTGTTAATGTTTGGTTAAACAGAAAGAAAGATAGGAAATCCAATGTAGCTACAGGAATAACTCCTATTAATAAAGGAATTTTTTATCTTTGCTTCCCATAGATAAGATAGGACAGTACATACCACAATCTTTGAGGTATTAAATGTAGTTGTGACTGGGAAAAAAACTTCACCCATTGAGGACAATCGATACTATAAACCATCACAGCTCATGCAACCACTGAGCTATACCAACCACCCCATTAATCAACATGAATCACTGCTTTGTCCAAACTGGCACCTGTGTAATCCAGATTTCTGTGTAAACCAGCATGATCAAAATAAGATCTACTGACACTAGCTTGGCCAATAGCTATCTAATCTAGCACTCTCTGTCTAACCAGTGTATTTTTTGTCAGTCGAGGGATAGATCCAGGACATTTTGTAAAGGGAGAAGGTCAAAAAATTATATAAAGGTTGATCTGAATTTTTCAAAGACAAATGAGCTGAGCTCCTAAAGGGAGCGAGATGTGCATAGAAAAATTCAGAGGTACATAATGGGATGTAACGATACGTTTGGTGACTGAAACAAATACTAATTTCTGCATATCAGGTATAGTAGACTACAACAAACGTATCGATGAAAAAAATCCCCAAGATCTTCTGGTAATTTATCAAAAGAAAGTTTACTGAAATGTTTTTATGTGAAATCCCATTATTTTACCCCTAGTGCGGTTTGTGAACTGTGATGTACATATTTGATGGTAATTACTGTGTATACTCCTCAAACATTTCTTAAAATAAAGATGTTCAGACACATTTTCAGTGCAGTTTTAGTTTTGTATATTATGATTAATGAATTTTAAAAAAAGAAAAGAAGTTTAAAAAAAAAGGCACTTCAAGCAGGTGGGTGTGGTGGTTATAAGACCCCTGGCTGAGCCCTCCTCGTCTGGATCTGATAATGAAGTCCCCCTTGAATTTGATTTAGACAGTCAGCTGTATAATAAACAGTTAAAAGTAAATATACTCAGTGCAAATCTAAATATATAATATCTAGTAAGAAGTCCGAACTATTCAGAAACTGGATGAAATCTAAAGTTCTATATCTACTCTTTCCACAAATGCACTTTGTTTTTAGACAAAGTGCCACATAACCATGATAATGTAACTCTTGTTAGCATACCTGGAAGTTGGCCACCATGGAACAACCAAGAGCAGCTAAGACACCAAGTACCAATGAAAAACGGTTCATGTTTCGCAGCCATCGATCCTCACCGGACCCAAGGCAAATAATGATTTTATACCGCACATACATCGTCCAGAGAGCTGAAACATGAACACAAAGGCCAATTACTTTTAAGATTCTATAGAATAACATGCCTATCCTTTTCCCTTAAATCCAAGTAGTACAGGTTTGTTGAAGAGCTTTTTTAACAAGGACAATAAAAAGATATATATTAACTTGTGTAAATTTTATAATGTAAGGCCACAAGCCAAATAAGGCTACCAGACATATGAATGGTCCAATATATGACCTTATCTTCAGGTGTAAGTGTCGGGTACTCGGGTCTGGGTCGAGTTTGACTCTCAAGTACTTGAGTCCAATATTTTGGACTCATGAAGGCCCACAGCCTTAACAAGGCCACCCACGTGGACATATCGATTGGACTTTAAACTTTTAGATCTGCATTCAAAATTTTATGTCGAAATTGCTTCCTTTTTTTAAATATTATTAAATAGTCCGATCCTCTCTTCTTTCTCTCATTTAATTTTGGACTGTCTTTCTAAAATGCTCAAAATTATATAACTTTTCGGCCGAGCAGTTAATTCTTTTTATTTTTGGCTTGTAACTTTTTTTGTTTTTTGTAAAATATATTCTATTAACTTTTTTACTAATTGCTATTTTCAAAATTCTGCCCATTTTCAACTCTAACGCCCCCCCCCCACCACTCCATCCCGAGTCAGGCCACCGATCCTATCGGAGGTCGGACTCGGGATGGGCGTGTTCGAAACCCTAGTGGTATATGGGCACGTTAAACTAGTTTTCATCATCATCATGAAGGCCCTACACTGAACTCAATAACACATGAGTTTATTAAAACTGTGGCTGTGTTTTGTATTCTGTAATGCGAGCTTGTAACTTTATTTTGTTTTATAACAAGGATTGAGATATTGATACAAAAATACTTGTCTGAGCATTTAAACCATACGTACCCAGGAAACTGGAGATGTTGAGAAACTGAGCAAATACTTTACTTTCTGGACCTTCAGCACCAGTATCACTAAAATAAAAATTGGAGAAATCTTGGACCATTTTCTCTTTTAAAGGAATGCTAAAGCAAAGCTTTTTGACTAGTATGCATATTCAATGATACATAATGCAAATTATTGCTTAATATCAACAAGTATATAGTTGTGTATAGTTAATTAATAAAACAGTTAAATGTGACGGCTATTATATATAATGGGACAGCCATTTTCAGGGGTTTTATTTCTGAAATTTGACTTGACTCCCATGGCTTACAACTTGGGAATTTTTGTGTCGTTTTACAAAATAATTGGGAATTTTGTGTTCCCTTTCAAAATCTTGTTAAAAGCCACAAAAATATTGATTGTTGTTTATTCTTATCGAAAGCGATCAATGATTTAATAAAAAGCAATAGAAAAGAGCTTCAAGAATATTAAAAGGAAACAAATACAAATGGGAAAGTTTTAGCCTTCATATTGGGATTTTTTAAACTCCAAATTGGGAGAAAAAAAATGACATAGCCTTGGGATATTCGGAGTCTAGCAACATAGGTGATAAAACCCTGATTTTGTACCATCTCAGTGAATACGCTCTCTGGCGAGCTGGTGGTTACGTAATACCTAATGTCTAACGTCAGGAATTAGTCTTCGAACTGAAGAAACAAAACATACCTGATTTTTGCGGATGCATCGCAATGATCTGTAATAATATCAATCCCAGTAACAAAGCAACGTGTGTATGTGGTTTATTTTTCAATACAAAATAAACCACCACTGTCAAATTGTGAAATAACTGTATTACGGTTGTGTACATAAATTAATCCACATACTGAAGTAATAATCAGGAGAATTTTCTTGGTTAATTGGTCTTTTCTTTCTGTGGACTGTACTTGTGGTTCCCGATTGGCAGGTGTATATTTAGACAGTCCCCAGACACAGTGTTTAGACACACTAAAATGACGTGCCTCTTTTATTAAGATATTGAAAGGTATTGTGTGTTAACCTCAAATCGTAATGGACTTTACCAGCCGTCCCCTTTATTACTGTAAGTAATTCTGTAAAACCCTTGATTAAGTAGACTTTCCCCATCTAACATCACAAAACTTGACCAATTACGTAGTCCTAAAGAAAAGAAAATTATCACTTGGATATCGTGTGTGGTCATTTTTGCTCAAACGTATCCTACCAATAGGTCTAATAATATGTTTTTTGGTTTTTTTAAAGGTTTCATGAAAGCGAAGCGCTTTGTCGTAAATTGGAGTTTGTTTACACTGTGCTTAATAGAGAAAGTTGGACAGAGCTGACATCACTTCACCCCAAGCTATACCACTGGACGTCACAAAAATAAAACAAAATGGCTGCCCCCAAGAATAATCATAGGGTTTTTTGTTAATTCTAAAATTACTTGTTTTTAATTTGTTAAGTGTCAGTATGTGTAGGTGGTCCGGGTATGCATCTTTCCAACACATAAGGCTCTTGTTGGAGTTTAATCTACTTTTAAGTATACTTAACCTGACCTCCAACAATGGCATATTCCTCTAGGGGTAGTAGACTAGACTACTATACCTGGGGGAATATGCCATTGTTGGAGTTCAGGTTAAGTACAAACAAATATATAAATGTTTATTAAGAATACCAGTGAGGTACATGATACGCCCATCAGGAGTTTGATGGAAAACCATATATCTATTTTAATGAATATGTTACTGGTACGATTCAATTCTAATTATGTTAAATTTTTGTAATGGGATGGATGAACAGTTTGTTTAGGATCAATCACCATGCTAAGTTGTTCCTGCATGTGGTCTGATGGTCCTGTGTGCATCTGTATGCAAGATATGATCTGGACAAGGATTTACTGTTTGGTACAGTAGACTGTGAAAAGTAGGTCATAGTGACCTAGTAATAGTATGCACCACACCACCATCCAAGTTGTTCCTACATGTGAGGCTTGATTGTACTGTATGCATCTATATGCAAGCTATGGGACCTAATTCACTAAACACTCGCAACTTTGCGATCTCGCAGTGCAATGCAAAAAGACTTGCAAAGAGGATGCTTTGTTGTCTAGCAAAGCCTAAGAGACCTTTGTGAATTAGGTCCCTGGTCTGGACAAAGATTTATTGTTGTGTGCAATAGACCATCAAAAGTAGGTCACATTTAAAATTTCCTATGGTAGCTACAACAGCTCAATCTGCACAAGAAAGAAAGCTGTACAGAAAAAATTAATAATATTGTGATGCACATGACATTATGTTTCCAAATGAGGTCATGAGGGAAAGTTGAAGTCATTAAAGTTGTTTTGGCCATATGAAATTTTGGTCTAACTAGAAACCGATAATGTATTTGTTTTGGTCTTAATCTGATTAACGAAAAATTTAATCAAAAAAATAAACTTTCTTTCCTTTTTTTAAAATATTTGCTTTTTTCTGGGATCACACTGGATATTAAAAAATGGGCAATTTTTGGACTTTTAAGAGTATATCCTTACAAATTATTCCAATGTGGCTAATTTAAAGAAACTTTTACTAGTCAAATGCTAAATGTAGCCATTTTCTATAAATTTTGAAAATGGACAGGGGAAGCCCTGCTTTTTATACATAAAGCCATTTAAATTTAATCAAAAAAAGAGAGAATATCAGGCCTTAATTTTAATACTCATTATGGGGAACAATATTTCAAAATGTTAGACAATGGAAACTTGGTTTACATAATTTTTACCTAGGTGACCGACTGTCCACTTATCTGAATTATAGAATTTTTACCTAGGTGATCGACTGTCCACTTATCTGAATTATATTTGCATGACCTAAATTAATTAACTCAAACTTGCAATGAAATTATAATTCTTCTAAAGTTTGTGGTTTTTAATTTCAGAATATGATATGGTTCATCAAGAATAGATTTAAAGTTGCGTAAGTCATAGGCAATCACCATTACGGTTTCCATGACACATTGTGCAACACCTGCAAAATAACATTTTACTGAAACATTGGGATAGTGGAAACAAAATTAATTACATGACGTCAGACATATCGTTAAGGATCACACAGAGGAAACCCGCTGTCACCACTTCATGGGCTACTCTTTTCAATTAGCAGCAAGGGACCTTTTATATGCACCATCCCATAGACAGGGTAGCAGATACCACAGCCACTGATATGCCAGTCGTGGTGCACTGGCTGGAATGAGAAATAACCCAATGTGCCCATCAACGGGTATCGATCCCAGACCAAACGCGCAATGAGCGAGCACTTTACCAATAGACTACATCCCGCCCCTTGGGACAGTCGAAATGGCAGTCAATTCATCGGACATAATATAATACTTGTGGTGTCTTAATGGTTAATTATTAGTCAGGGAGAAGTATTTCACTTTTACATGTACTGTACATGTATCAGCCATAGATGTTCTCTTTTATTTTATCCTATTGCCCTCTATTCATTTCTCCTTCGATTTCCTTCGCATTTCTTCTCAATCTGGCTGTTCTTCCAATCATGAAATGTTTGCTGTCCACCTTCACATCATAGTTCAAACAAAGTACATACCTGCCAATTCCAAGCAGCAATACAGGCTTAATCTTTCTTTGTTTCTTTGTTTGTTTGTTTAACGACGCACTCAACATATTATAATTACGGTTATATTGGCGTCGGACATATGGTTATGTCGAGAAAAACCCCAGTGGTTAGCTGACGGGGATCGCTCCTAGGGCTTAATCTGACCACTGTATTAAGCGTTTACTTCTAGCATTGTTTTCACCAACATTTACCGGTACATTACGGGTCAATAATCTTACCTGATGTATGGAAATGCTGCTGACACATCTCCTCGTACTACGGCAATGATATACGATATGATAAAAGTACCAGTAGCAAGCAAAACCATGGAAATAGGAAGAAAACCAAGGTACGAAGACATGTTTGATTCTTTGGAGAAGACACCTGAAAAGTTGAAAACACATTTTTAAAAAACAAAACAAAACATTAGCCGCAATGATGGGCTTCAAACTTCAATTTACCATCCTCAACATTAAGAAGTATCTTCGCAAGAAACTGGCCATACCAAAAAAGATATAGACACATATTTTTTAAGCCACATCTTTAGCGCATTCGAATGTGCTATCCACGAAACTTTTTTTTCTTCTAAATTTTTATTAGCAATATTTCTAATCAACTGAAAACTGGTTAGCAAAGTTTCAATGTTTTATATTTTTGTAGCAATATCAGAAACTTGCATAGCAAATTGCAATATGATACTGAACAAAATGTTTCCTACTAATGCTTTGATGTGCTTGTTCAACCTCCCCTGCTGATACTGAAGCTTTCCTGGATTGGGTTCCAGCTTGAGCTTAATTTCATTTGTTAATTCTGACATTGTTAAAGAGTGTTTTTTTATGAAAAATAAGCATTCTTTATTAGAAAGATATCTAGATCCAAAGTTCTTATATATAGCAATATATGTATTCAAAAATGTTAAATGAAAATTA
This sequence comes from Dracogyra subfuscus, assembly GCA_016106625.1. Classification (NCBI taxonomy): domain Eukaryota; kingdom Metazoa; phylum Mollusca; class Gastropoda; order Neomphalida; family Peltospiridae; genus Dracogyra; species Dracogyra subfuscus. Next base: position 17,020 of record JAECMU010039842.1, read on the forward strand.
CCTAAATCAATAAACATTCTCGATTATTTTGTATTTTATGGAGATGTCCATCTTTTAACTTTATAATTTAAGGAATTGTCTCCCCATAACCAGATATGACATGATTGACAGAATAAAATTAAATTTAGAGAATGACAATGAAGCCAAACAAAAATGGATGGCAAAAACCCAACTGCACCCCCTTTCAACAATGTTTCAACTAAATATGTAGATGCTAATAGGTTTCTTACTAAAATTATTAATGTAAAATCACATCAAATATAGGATTATTATTATATCAGAGAGGGAAACTTTGTCAGTTGGGTGGTAGACAAAAATCTCATGTTTTTATTATAGAATAACAATTATTTCTAATGACAGAGACCAATACCAATATGTCCATCTAGCTCTCATATGGTAGAGTAATCAAGCTAACTCCTGGGAGGTCATTACTTTAGTGTTTTGGGTCAGACCAGGAGACCAGGATACCAGGCGAGTACAGGGAAGCACACACTGTGACAGAGAATACACAACTGTAGACATGAAGGATTCGCAATGGGTTGGTGATGGTGTGTCAACTTGACAGAATTGGAGAAAACTGTTAGAAAAGATTGAGATCATGTAAAACAAGACTGAGATCATGAGAGTGATAGGCAGGTGGTTGATGAGAAAGATGAATGAAAGTGTGATCCAACTTTGAACCAGTCATCAGTTTGACTGTCAACTTATCCACTGGACTACCTAGTTAGCCTATATTTTTGTTGCCCAAATTGTTCTATTTATAAATCATATTATTAAATGCATATTTTTGTTTTGTTAATTACTTATTTATTTTTTTATTGTTGTTTGTTGGTGTTTTTTGTTCATTTTTGTTGTTGTTGTAGTTGTTTATTAAAATTATTTGTTTGTTTTTGTGTTTGTTTTTGTTTTTTGTTTTAATCAAGCACCCGTGCAGATTCGATTAACAATCATGTTATGTTTAAAAATTTTTTACAAACAATACCAAAACTTACTTTCACTTTCGCAACCACTTGTCCAGTGCGATCAACAGTCGGGCATCTCTTTGTCCATATTTTGCAGCGAATGTATCATAAATCATTAAATGCACTGATTTCTAAAAATACTTATCAAGGATCATTCATTAATTACACATGCGCTCACCGCCGAGAGATAGTGGACATGTCAGAGTCACATGTGTGTTGTTAATCGACTCTATCTTTTACTATCTTCACATTTCTCAGGATATAATATAATACAGTTGCACAGTTAGCAGAACGGACGTTCGCAGATAATCTGACTGGTACCATTGTGTTTTAGCATAGCATATTCAATAAATGTTAGGTTTAGAAATCAGTCTAGCAAAATATTGCGAACGCTCTCCTTCCGGAACTGGAAAAGCCATTGACAACACACGATTGGCTATATATACGACTGCCGTGCACATAAATTTAGGTGTCATTTGCCGTTGCTATGTATACGTCAATAAATAAACATGTTCCAATGGACAAAACAACGATTATAACCGCTTCCAAAGCACCTACTGCCCTGTACTTCTGGTCGGTCGAAAAGATCGAACAACATTTGATCCCGATCAGCAATATTTATGAAACTGTGGCTGATATCGGTGATGACGATATTGAGATTTTATCCTCAAAGCCAAAGATAAAACCCATATACTTCTTCCTGGGGGAAAATAAAGTTATCCATTGGAACTGTTATGCCCAATTGTGATGAATTAAGTCTTCTAATTCAAAAGTTTAATCCTCTTCAGGAAAGCAGGACTTAGAGATGGAGGTAGACAAAGTTAAATTGGGATACATTTCGGCACTTATGTAGCACTCGACTGCTATAATCTGCCATGACTGGTGCCAATGATCCCATGTCTTTGTTCACTCCCATCAAATTCCTGGGGGTTATTTTGGACAGGAGGCTATCTTTTATTCCTCAATTACATGGG
>JAECMU010039907.1:0-20474 GCA_016106625.1 Dracogyra subfuscus
GAAATAAATAAAGACTGAATTCAAAGGAGTGAAAAGGGAGGGGTGGACAGTGTGGTTAAATTTTTAAAATAATGAACCAATGTCATGTCCAAATGATCTTGGCAAATCTTTGTCTAAAAGTCTTAAGTATAAACGGTCTTTACTGCACATTCAGAGCAAGCTGTTGTGGCGCACGCCTATCCTGGGCACAGTGACCTGCCCTATGCCGGATCTCTGTCCAGGGCAGGAAAAAGGTGGGAGGGTTGAAGAGAGGACACCTGCACTGGCAGGCGCAAGAGAGCACCAGCAATCCAAAAATTGGTGACCGGTGGTGAAATTTGGGGCTATGGAGTTTTGGCAATGTCATGACTTATTTAAATACAGCTCGGTTATGCCAGCAATGTTTTAATTGGCTGAATGAAAAGTCACCTGGACATGGGCTAACATTCGCATTAATTGGATCTACTTAAAGGTAGAGTAAACTGCAACAAGAGCCTTATGTATTGGAAAGATACATACTCGGATTCCCAACACATACTGACACTTTAATAAATGAAAAACGCGTAATTTTAAAATGAATGAAAAACCATGATTATTCCTGCTAACTGTGGGCAGCCATTTTGTTTCGTTTTTGTGACGTCCGGAGGTGTATTTTGGGGCGAAGTGACGTCAGCTCCGACGAACTTCTCAATTATGCACAATGTTAACAAACGCTCTAATTTACGACAAGGCGCTTCGCTTTTATCAACTCCATGTCATCCATCTCGGCATTTTTAGTTTTTGAATTATGGACCATTCCTATAATTCAATTATTTTTACCAAATGTCATGAACAAGTGGAATATGGTGGTTATAAAGATGGTTGAATAAAGTACATTTAGGGACATATCAAATTATTTTTGTTCAGGTAATACTTTGTTACACCATTAAATAGATCAGTGGTCTGTGGCAATATGCCGTTAATACAGTCAAAAAAAAAAGAAAGAAAAAAAGTTCGATTTCGGGTCATTATCCCGTGCTATCCCCCTTACCCCGCTACGTCACGTAGCCCATAGGAGAATCTCATGCAGACCCCCTTTAGCACTATTCTGGCACATTTATTACCCCAGTGGATTACTCTTTGATAACCAAAATCAACATCAAATTAGACAATTAGTAGCACAATATTTACATAGGTATTATAGTTGTTTAGTTTTGTTTTTGCGGGGTTTTTTTTTGGAGGCGGCCCAGTGGTACAGCGCTCGCTTGATTCGCGGACGATTTGGGATCAATCCCCGTCGGTGGATCCATTGGCCTATTTCTTGTTCCAGCCAGTGTACCACGACTGATATATCAAAGGCTGTGGTATGTGCCATTCTGTCTGTGGGATGGTGCATATAAAAAAATCCCTTGCTACGAATGGAAACATGTAGCGGGTTTCCTCTCTAAGACTATACGTCAAAATGACCAAATGTTCGACATCCAATAGCCGATGATAGGGCGGGAGGTAAAGTGTTCGCTTGATGCGCGGTCGGTCTGGGATCGATCCTTGTCAGTGGACCCAGTGGTCTATTTCTCTTTTCAGCCAGTGCTCCACAACTGGTGTAACAAAGACCGTGGTATGTACTGTCCTGCCTCTGAGATGGTGCATATAAAATATTCTCTAGTCGTGTCGTTAAATAAAACAAAAAAATAAAAAATAAATATAGTTTTTCAAAGTGCAATATTTACAATTCTTAGATTGCCAAAATCCTTTATAAGCAAACGGATTGAAGAAATACCACTGGAATTGGTCAATAGTCTAGTCTTTTACAAACAACCAGCCTAGGTGGCGTTGTAACCGGCCTCGGTGGCGTCGTGGTTAGGCCATCGGTCTACAGGCTGGTAGGTATTGGGTTCGGATCCCAATCGAAGCATGGGATTTTTAATCCAGATACCGACTCCAAACCCTGAATGAGTGCTCCGCAAGGCTCAGTGGGTAGGTGTAAACCACTTGCACCGACCAGTGATCCATAACTGGTTCAACAAAGGCCAGAGGGTATTTCACCACTTCAAAATCAAAGACTTATGTTTCACTCAATTGTAATTTTATCAAAATGTGTTACAGGTTTGTAAATTAAACTAAACTTAATGTTAATTTTCATGAACTGAAACTAGGGTATGTCCCTTTAAAGATTGGAAAGAGTAGCCCATGAGGTGGCGACAACGGGTTTCCTCTCAAATCTGTGTAGTCATTAACCATATGTCTGACGCCATATAACCGTAAATAAAATGTGTTGAGTGCGTCGTTAAATAAATCATTTTTTTCTTCTTTCTTTTTTTACAAACAAAACGTTAACATATGGTCTGAGTAAAATTTCATAATGCATACGGTACCTATTTTTTCTTTTTCACCCTCTCTCGGTTTTTTTTTTTTAAAACAAAGGACTTAAATGTTACAGAACTGGTGCGTAGCTAACTTTTAGCTTCCACAATATGCATGCCGTTTTAGTTCAACGACAACTGGACAATGTAGCCTAAGTAGTAGGCCTACATAACGCTCGTTTGATGCGCGGTCGGTCTAGGATCGATCCCCGTCGGTGAGATCATTGGGGTTATTTCTCGTTCCAGCCAGTGCACCGCAGCTGGTATGTCAAAGTACGTGCTATGTGCTAACCTGTCTCAGTGTCTGTGGGATGGTGGATATAAAACATCCTTTGTTACTGATGAAAGACAGGGCTAGAATGTAGAAGAGTCAATCAACAAACCAAAACTATGTCTGACGTGTAATTATAGTTACTGATACGTAATTTAGAACGGGCAGCAACTACCAAATAGACTAAGCCTTGTTTATTTTTGCATACATCTATCCATCCATGCATCCACCAATAAGAAATGTAGTATCGGCAGGTGAAAGACGTTGGAACCTATTAACAACAACATGAAGAAAAAAAAAATGGAAAAAATCTTTGACTGGTTTTCCGTCAAAGCTGTTAGAAACCCGTTTTAAGAAACAGTCTAACAACATGACTGCCTTTCTGGAAAGAATGTGGTGATTCACGCAGAAAACGTTATTTACTTATTCTAATTATCGCCTTTTTAATGTCGAGACAACTATAGGTACCAGCCAACAGCTGGCCACATGTCAGTATACCCGATTTAAGTTTATTTAAGTACAGCAATGATAAATTACATTATTTTACCTTCTATTTTTTGTAAAAAAAAAAAATTCAATTTGTTGTGTCACTGTTTGCACCGCTAACACTTTCTTAATATGACAAGAATGATAATTGTTTTTGCTGTACAACAACAATAACAACAAAATTAATTGCCCTAACCCTTCCAAAATGGAAATTACATTAAGGGGAAATAACTCTGTTTAGCAACAATTGACAGAAGACCTAAACAAATTGGCACAGTGAAATATTTTAAAATTTAAGCCTTATTTTTGGTTTTAATACCGTTATTAGCATTTACGCTGTAAATATTTCCACTAAATTGTCATTAAAATAGTCTCAAATGCCAAAAAAGATACAGTGCTGTTTGGTGTATCGGCACACCTAACTGTCCAAAGTATTCAAGGACCATTTGCTATGTGAACACTGTGAAATACTTAATGAAATGTGTCTCTCTCCAATAAATCAGTGCATAATCTGAAATACACTACAAATTGTTTTATATCTGTAGTAGATAAACATTTTAAAATGGTGCATAAATATAGGCACCCCCTTGCAAGGTTCGAACTTAATGGTCGGCCCATGCGACTGAAAACAACAACAGGCGACTAAAAAGCCGCCTGGCGACCGATTGTTTTTGTTGTTTTTTGTCTTATAATCTGTTGCAATATTTAAAAAAAAAATTAGAAAATATTATTTGGGCAAGTGAAAATAGGACTGAGCAAGTGAAAGTACTGTCACCACTTGCCCGGATGGCAACTCAGAATAAAAGTTAAGCGCAGACACTGCCTTGTATCCAAAACAATTTGCATGTCCGGTGATTCGGCGCAGTAGATGTGGATCTTTTCCTGAGTGGCACAGTAAAGCAGATGCATACATGTTAATTTTCATGCATGACTAAGACAGCGCCCTCAGTAGTTTAAGAAGTAGCAGGCTACAACAGTGATGATAGCAGGGGGGCAAAGTGGGGGGTCTGGGAGCCCTCCCCTAGAAACATTTGAAAAATCGAACCTCTGAGATGCATTCTCATGAACTAATCGCGTTTCAAGACAAATAAACAACTATTTTGGCACCTTGTTTGGATCCCTTTTGTAGGAGACTTTATTTAAGAAGAGCAAGCACTTTTTTTTTTTACCATCAACGAAAAGTAGGCGGCGGCAAAAGCTGTTTCAGGTGGCGATTTGCCGCCGGAGACCGGTTACTTTTGAGGGCACTGCTAAGATAGATCGGGTAGATTGTTCACACTTATTTTGCTTTTTTTTTTTTTTTTACAATGTGGCAATTGTGAACAGGAATGACTGTCAATTAAGATGTAAAACTTTCGTTTTGTTTGCATTTGTCTGTGTTTTCCTTTTCAGTTTAAACAAAAATAACCCCAAACATTAATTATATCGTTTACTATAATTTTTTAAATGTGGGAAATGTGTTTTTAGACTGGTTTTAACATTCTTAATATCAATATGGCTGACCTACCTGGCCTTTATATACTCAAGAACAGGTGAATTATTTATTTTGAAATTATGATATAATTATTGATAATTCTAATATTTTTTAATTGCACCCTTAACAATAAATATGTTGATACTTGATTACTTATTGCCCAGTGGTACAGTGCCTGCCTGATGCGTGGTCGATCTAGGATTGATCCCCGTCAGCTAACCACTGGAGTTTTTTCTCGACATAACCATATGTCTGACGCCGATATAACCGTACTTAAAAAGTGTTGAGTGCGTCGTTAAAAAACCAAAAAGATTACTTATTGAAAAAGGAAATGAATTGTAATTCATTAAAAACACTCACAACTTTCTAAGCATACTTAAGCAAAATACCAAGTGTGCCGAATGACCGAACATGCCGATATACTGAACACAGTTGTATGGTACCCGAGTTCAATCCCTGTATATCTCTTTATATAACTTTTTAAAATTAATTAAATCAAAATAATTTGACATTATATAGCATAATATATATAATAATCAACCACAAATCGAAGAGAAGAGTTTTAGGGGTGTACCCTTCCCCCATTTTAAAATGCCTGGAAAATACATTGTTTAGTGTTTAACAGATAAATACATGTACAATTAAAAAATAATCAAATTACTGGTGTTATGTAATATCTTGGTCAGCTGAATGTTTTTGCAGAAGTTTATTATGTAATACCAGTTAGTGTAATTTTAACTTTATTGGGTGCTCTTTTTCAACATTGCATCTACACTATGAGTACCAGTGTTCTCGTTACCCTATTTAAACGGGTGTGAGCCCTGAGTACTCTAATGCATGTTCCGTTAGTGTATTTAAACTGTAATACTGAAATGCTTAAAGTATTTTATGAATGCAGATGTTTGGCCAAGTTAACTACATGAAGAAAACACAGGATGTCTACAAAGATGTATGACAGCTTGATTCGCCTTCTTCTTGTTGGTGACACAGGAGTTGGAAAGACATGTTTGATTTGTCGTTATGCACATGACCAGTTCAGTAACGACCATGTGTCAACCATTGGTAAGTTTTCCAGGATCATTAACAGTCTAGACTCTAAACAGGCCTGTAGGATGAAAATGTTTGTTGTTGTCCTACTCACATGTATATATAAATAAAAATGAAAATATGACTTGTGCCCCCCCACCTCCCTCCAGATACGGGCCAGGTATGTCCATCAGAAACTTAATGTGATGCTAACAGATGACTTATGTTTTTTAAATTATTTTCTAGCACGGCTACTTCATAGTTAAAATATATGTATATATGTTGATTACTTGTGTTTTCAAGCAAGAATGGTATGTGGGTTTTTTTAATTATTGAAAGTGTTACAATATTAATAAGCTGTCATTGAATTACGTAATTATAGCTACCTATGAATGATAAAAAGCAGGGCTTCTAGAATTTTTATGAAATCCACTAGCCATAGGATCAGTGATTTTAAACATTTACTAGCCATGCTCAAAAATCACTAGCCCTACTTTTTAAGTTAACATAATTTTACTAATTAATATTAATAATTGGATATGTTACCTAAAGAGGGAGATAGAGCTTAAAAACACTAACATTGGGTGGTGGTGGCGGGACATTCATATTTACAAAATAGACTTAACTGCAGCATTTAACAAATTCCTTTTCACTAGCCGTTGGGCATGGCAATAATAGTTATTTACTAGCCCAACACTGAAATTCACTAGCCATGGGAGTGGGTCTACCATAATCTAGAAGCCCAGTAAAAAGGTAAAATTAAAGTTACTTGTTTTAAAGGAAATTTGCTTCATCTGGTTTTCCCAGTATTGGAATGTTGTCATATTAATAAATATTAATTTTAAAACCATGAGTTAACTGAATGAATAAAACATTTTGCAGTTAAAGAAATAACATCTTGGGTACTGTGTGTAACAGTTATGTTATAAGGTGATTATTTAATTGGGTGCAGAGTCAGTGATATAACCAGGAAGGGAGGGGGTGCATGGTAAATTAGGGGTGATCAGTGGCGTACTGGATATCATTGTTTACATGGCTGCCAGGTGCCCCCTCCCCCCCCCACTCCAAATACAGAATGCTGCCTACATCACTGTGCAGAGTGCTCTCAAATCTTTAATGAATTTGGTGGACGAAGCTTGGGTCAATTTTGATTATGAAAATGATATATTGTAATATATTCCCAAATGTCCATATGTTTCAGAAACACCCATGCTATTTACACTTGCACATAGAATTTCTAAATGTCATAGCATTTTTTATCTTCTAGGTGTTGATTTTAAGGTCAGGACTATTGAAATTGAAGGTCAGACAGTCAAAGTACAGATATGGTAAGACTGGTATTTAATTGTTATAATGAAAAAGAAAATTAAAAATATGTTGTTGTTGTTGAAACTGTGTAGAACTAGTATACGTCTGGGCTCACCCTGTACATTGTCAAACTTGCCAGTTGTTAAATTTTATACAAAATGGGCAGAAAATTTAGACTTTATCTTGTAAAATATTCCTCAAATTAGCCACATTTTAATGATTTTCAAGGAAATATTCTACATTTCCGAAAATTGGCTAATCAAAAAGTTTTTCCAGTGTGAGCCCTGATTAGTCCTTCAAGCTTACACTAATTTATAATTTCTTTTCTAAACCTAACTTGAATATTATCAAGTTGTAACCTGCTTATTTCTGAGTATAGGATTATTTAAGATATAAGCAAGGTGGTCGTAGAAAGGATACATTTGGCCAATTGGGCTCCGTTTTACGATGCTATCTTAAGGCTAAGATCACCCACCGTATGTGCATAATGTAGCAGTGCACTTAAGGTGATCTTAGCGCTAAGGTCGCTTCGTAAAACGGAGTCCAGATCTGTAATTTTCATTTTTCTTTATTATACATTTTGTTAGTCATTATATTTTAGTTTATAATTGTTCTAATATTTTATGTAACAAATTGTAACAAAAGAAGAACAAGTTGATTACTAGTTCTATAGTTATGTGTTTTTATTTTCAGGGACACTGCTGGTCAAGAAAGATTTGAAGCAATCACAAAGCAGTTTTATCGCAGAGCTCAAGTAAAAATTATTTTATGCTTTTTTTTTTATTGATGTCTACTTCATTATGGTCCTGTACTATTAGAAACCAGAGATCGTTTATCAGGAATGGAACACTAAATGACTATGACTTTGAAGTAACTAATATTTATTAGACATTGAAATGCCCTTTTACTTGTAATATATGAGATATATAAAGATTATTAAATAAGCGTGAGGATCATATGCAAATTATGAAAGAAGTTGATGAATTGGGTTGTTTCCCAAGCCAGAGAGACGAGTATAACACAGTTTCAAATGATTTTCATACTTTTTGTGCAGACGTGATCGTTTCCTTATTATCAACATGCTAAATACAATATTTAATTTTTTTTAAGTCAAACTTAAAAAAACTACTAATTTGATGTGATCCACACAATATACGGTCAGGTCTGGTACTTGTAAAAACTTTTATAGTCTAGAATCAAGTCTGTAATAAACTTTGAGACTATAATGTCATGACAACGCCATACAAATTGTATGTGTGTGACATTAAAGATGGAGTCTAGGCCCATATTTTCGAAGCAATCTTAACCTACAAAATCGTAAAAACATCATAAGCTATGACGTCACTATGGCATGTGCTGTAGTGATGTCACAACCTACGATAGTTTTACTATTTCGTAGCACTAGGATGACTTCGAAAATATACATCCTGGACTCTAAAATGTTTGATAAGCACGGGTCCAGCTGATAGCTAGCTCTCAGTTGTAATGTTGCACCTTCAAAATTAAAATAATTTCTTATGGAAGTGTGACATTTTTAAATGTGTGTGATACTCTTGTATATTTGTACACTAAGGCAAGGTTTTATGCTATTTAAATAAGTTTTGTTTTTTGTAGGGAGTAATGGTTGTTTATGATATAACCAACCAGAGTTCTTTCCTATCATTACCCAAATGGATGGCATATATCAAACAGGTAAAGTCCCAGTTATATCATTTATTGAAGACGCTATTTTTACAAATTGATTTTTTTGAAGATATTTGTTTTCATGTTATTCTATTTAAAACTTTGTAACAGCAAATCTGATTGAGTCTTTTTTAAACTTTGATGTTGTAAAACCTTTTTTAATTAATAGCAGAGGATCTTTTATATGCACTATCCCACAGACAGAATAGCACATACCACGGCCTTTGATATACCAGTCATGGTGTCCAGGCTAGAATGAGAAATAGCGTAATGGGCCTTCAAACGGGATCGATCCTAGATCAAGTGAGCGGTTTACGACTGGGCTATGTCCCGCCCTTCACTTTAGACGAAGTCTCATAATTATAATATTTTGAGAATAATTTCAAGCAAACTAGCAGTAGTGATTGTGAAAGTTGGTAAACAAAACATAGTTGAAAAATTACATGTCATAAAATGATGGAAATATTATTAGATGTTCTTACGATTAACATTTGTTGTGGAATTTGGAACATATGTTTGCATTTATAACTTCAGTTTGCCAAGGAAGATGCAGTGTTAATGTTAGTTGGAAACAAAAATGACAAGGAAACAAAAAGACAAATTGAATATAGACAGGGTCAACAGGTAAAATATAGCAATTTCTGATAACTTATTTTAAAGGAATGTTACTGTTTCAATAAGTGTGAAAAGTTCATTGCACATTATATCATTTGTGTGTTTTTGGGGGGTTTATTTTATTTATTTTAGTCTATGAATAACAAGCAGGTTTAAAAAGGTGAATTTTAGAATGTTTTAAATTATTGGATGTATTGTACTGTACATATCAACTATTTGCAGGCCGTACTTGCCAGATGTCTGAATTATGGAAATATACTGATGAAAAGAAATAAGGGAACATGTTGAATTTGAGAAGAAATTTTTGGGGGTATGGCACTTTGGAACTGAAAGCAACCAGTCTGCGGGGGTGAGGGAGGGGGGCTCCCCCAGAAAAAAAAGGGTTAGGGTTAAGAAAATCTAACTAATGAAAAGAGTAATTAATTTTGTCAATGGTGCCATACCCATTTTACCCTCTGGAAGAAACCCTGCAAAAAAATACTAGAGTAGTTATGCCTGTGTAAAATACAGAGATGCAATGTGTGATTGAGTCTCAGTTCTGTGGGATGGACTCTCAATAACACGGTTAAATTACTCATACTGTAGATGAGGATTTTGGTTGCAGTTCATATATAGAGGATACTCCCCAAGTGTCTTGTAATATAATTTATCAGCACAAGTTGATAAAAGTATGAAATCCCAGGCTTGCCGAGGATTTTTATACTTTTATCAACGAGTAATGATAAATTATGATATCACAAGATATGAGGTGGTATTCTTTTTATCATCCATTATCATTGTTTTCATTTGCGACAATTGTAAACAATGTCAGTAATGTGGGTTAAATGTTGCAGGAGATATCGCAAATTATAGTGCCAGCGATGTCTCCTTCAAAAGCCTTTAATGGATGATATTAATTGTTATTATTTATGTGTTCCCTCTTTTTAATCCCATTGGTATACATTTGCTTTGTATTGATTGTATCATATTTTGTATTTTTATTTTTATTTTCAGTTTGCTCGAGAGAATGGATTACAGTTTTTTGAAACAAGTGCTAAAAGCAAAGAACATTTAGAAAGGGTAAGCACATGATACTAGCCTTAACAACATGATGTTGCATAGTGCATACTTGTTTGTATGAAAAGATGTTATAAAGAGCTATAGTATATGGTCAAACTTTTAACGTTACCATTATTCACCTCATGATTAATATTCTTGGAATTAGTTTTTTCCTGTCTAACCTATTACCTCAGAACTGATGTATCAAATGCTGTGATATGTGCAGTCCTGTCTAATGGAGATTCCTGTGTAGACTGTGTGTTAGTATTATCAAATGTGTACCATTCAACAACTGATGATTAATTGATTGATGCATTCTAGTGATATTGAGGGGAGGAATGTAACCCAGTGGTAAAGTGCTCGCTTGATGCGCGGTCGATCTGGGATCGATCCCTATCGGTGGGCCCATTGGGCTATTTCTCGTTCCAGCCAGTGCACCACGACTGGTATATACTACCCTGTCTGTGGGATGGTACATATAAAAGTGGCGACATCAGGTTTCCTCTCTCAGTATCTGTGTGGTCTTTAACCACGTCTGACACCATATAGCAGTAAATAAAATGTGTTGAGTGTGTCGTTAAATAAAGCATTTACTTCTTTCTCGTCATAGTGTTAAACAAAACAATCTTTAATATATTGTTTTTCAGATAAACATTCATAATTTATTTTGTTAATATTTCAGGCCTTTAACGCAATTTGCAAGGAGATTCTCTTCGTTCAGAACCAGCGTCCACCGTCCCAAGCTACAAGCAGTGAAAACACTTCAGTACAGATAGAAGTCAATGGTGATGTGAACAACTCGGACACTACGCAACTGGTGGGGGACGAGGGAAAAGCTGTGGGACGATGGCAGTGCTGCTATATACTATAGTCCTGTTGTCAGGAGTATACAGACCATGCACACTTATATATGCATGTATGTGTTTTCCAGTGATATCACATATTTAAAATTAAACCAATATTTTAATTAGGGTCTCCATGACTACTCGAGTAATCAGGCACGGGCCGAGTCTAGCAAGACTCTAGTCCATTCACAGGACTCGCGAGTACCCGTGCAAGGAAGAGCACTCTTATTTAACTACATTTTGTGTACATAATTTTGCCATATGCTTAACGCCATTTACAATATAGGGCTATGAGACATGAAAGGAAAATAAAAGTCGAGTGTGTGGAATGCAATACAATAGCATGATTTGGCATCCATGTTCAGCGCTGAAATTAAGATGCATAATGTTATTTTATTTAATTTCTTAGTCTCATTATCATCTAGTGTAGGTGTCGGATACTCAGGTTTGGACTCGTGGAGGCCCTAATTTTAATGTGTGCTGTTAAAGGGGACCGGACACCAAATCATACATACACCGTATTGAATTTGTTTGCCGTCATAAACACCAACACGCAGTTACCGCGCTCCCCTTATTTACGAGGTTTTTTTTCGCCGATCTCCGATGTTTGCCGGAAACTGTCGACAATTGATGAGCTAGACCCGTGACGTCACTGATGAGAGGGAAATGGAAGAAACTGCCAAGATTTTACCGGCTCTGCACAGGGCGGTCTTCCACAGGACGGTCTATAGTATACGCTGCAGTGACCGGTTACCAGTCGTTTGTCTATACGTGTACTAAGATATGGGGGTGGGTGGGTGGAGAGTCGGTAATAATAAAGATAATAATAATAATATATATATAACGTATGTGTATAACGTGTGCGTGTGTGAGATATATATATATATATATTAGTGATAACGGCTCTATACAGGTTGTTCCCACACAGGTCGTTCCTACAAAATCATTAACATTAAAGGTAATAAATATATATTTTGTATAATTCTCAATGCGTTCGTGATGACATCGTATAAAAACGTGTATTTACTTTTCCCAATTAGAAAAAATGCAAAAAACCCCACATTCTGATATTTAAAATATTACTTCACTGTTTATGCGTAATTTCAAGTCACTCAGAAACCCGCAAACAGTCTCCGTAATTTAAAAAGTACTTTCTGGTTCCTTTCTTATTGAAATGAATGCCAACTTTGTGGAACTCGGCCGGGTATTGGATGTTCAGACCAATCACACGTTTTGCAAATGACTGAAAGGCACAAACAAATAATCAACACGTGTACCGGTATTGCTGGAAGTCTTGGACTGCTCTCATCAGTGACGTATTGCCTCGCTTTCGTTCAGATCTATGCATAATCCCGCCCACTTCTGTTTTTACCCCAGACCTAAGACGCGCAGCTGACCGGTGCCTCGCAGCGAGCCGTGCGTAAGATAATGCGGTTTATGACGCTAACTTAATCCATTACACACTACATGTCTTTTGGTGTCCGGTGTCCTTTAAACATTCTTTCCGACTATATTTACAACCCAATTGCCTCAGGTGTGATGGGTTGTAGGTTTGATTCCTATATTGTGCCTCTTTGAATTTAAAACTTGCATGACCCATTAGAAAAAATTCATGTTCATTCATGGTCATGTCCAAAATGTAATGCACAAATGAAAAATAGGTTATGCAAAAATGTGCAAGTGAAATAATCGTTCATTGAATTTTTAGAGGCCTGTATTTTGTGGACCCAGTGGTTTATTTTCAGTTCCAGTCATTGGTGCATTACTGCTGTGGAATGTATGATCAGGTCTTTAGAAAAGACCCGTACAGCTGGTTTGAAATGTAGTGTTTGCAGTGGATTTTCTGTCTCATCTTGGACAAATATTGCAAATACTATTAGTCAGATATCCAAAAGCTTCTGGTTAAACAGTGTTCTGAGATATCATTAAAATGACTATCCTTAGTTTGTAGCCATTTCAAAAGGTTTTTAGAAGAAAAAACTTAATATTTTTTTCTCAATTAAAATTATATATATTTTTTTTGGTTATGAATATTTCTATAACCAATGCATTTCTGGACACCGTAATGTTTTGTAGTACCTCAATATCAATTTTTTTCAAAAATAATTTCATATTTTGAATCTATTATTTCTATTAAAAGACAAACAAAATTTGAAATAATACCAGCCAAAGGTAATTCCATCTGTATTTATCCATATGATGTGGTATAGACATGTTAATGTAAAGTAGTGTTTTATAAAGTAGGATGAGTGTCTATTAGTTGAGGGGAGCAAACGAATGTCAGGCTAAGGCTGAAAACTTGGGATAGTCACTTTAAGGAAACACACATTTTAATATCTTAATTCACCATACCTAGAAAACATACAAGTGCCTGGCTTGTGTAAACCGTTATTGTACAGCTGACCTTGTGATAATGTGTGCATGCTAATCAGAGGTGGCAGGACTCACACCACATAACACAACAATGGATTTGCAGTGTATAAATCTTAACAAAAATATTATTATTATCTTGATTGTTTTTATGTATGACCAAATTGAGGTTTTTTTTGATGTTTACAAATGTATAACCAAATTGAGTTTTTCCTGGGCAAACAAAATGCAACAAAACATAAACATCCTTTTCTTTTCTTTTAATAATCTTATAAGTTAATGAAATATGCTTATTCTCAAATTAGATATTTTTGTAATGAAATATATTCACAAAATTCTTCTCCAGTATGTATTTTATCAGTAACCTGATTCAGTGCATTAAATCTTGCATTACATGCTGCACAAACATAAAAGTGTTACCCACCAAATACTATTTGATGTACCATGAAGTTGTAAAAGTCAGTACATGCTTTTATATGTATCAGTTGTTATAGCAAATTTGTTCATACAATGTAGGTAACCAACTATAAAATATAAATGCTTTTTTATATCCATGAACCAGCTATTCCATTTATTTTGCTTTAAAGATGTCCATTTTTTGTTGTGTTATTCACTATATGATAATTGTGCTTAGCTGACTTACTATAAATTGGTAAAAAAAACAAAATGTATTTTTGCATGACTATTGTATATAAAAATATTTTATTACTTGTTAAAGCAATTGTACCTTAATGTTGTAAATTTTTGTATATATTTCCACTTGTTAAACTGCAAGAAATATCAAAATACTGTATCACCTTTTGCATAAAATTACAATAATGTAAAAAGTTTATGTGCTTACATAATGAAAATGTTTATTATTAGGATTTTTTTTAATGTAAGTTAGTAAAGTTCTAATCAAAATTATTCTCAACTATTTTTGACGTATTACACACATTTCATGATAATCCCTGGAATTAAAAACCTGAAAGCTGAATTTGCATTGTGACATCCTATTACTGTATACAAACAACAAACATAATAAATGCTAAGAAATGACTTTTTATAAATGAAAAGTTTATAGAACAATGCCAAAACTTTGAAACAGACTATTGGCTTTATTTGCAGTAGCCAGGTTTAATAATTACATTTAGTGTCTTTTAAATTTTCTTTGTGTGTGGTAGTTTCATAGGAAATCAAATGTTTCTTCATCTTTAAACGACAACCTTTTATGTTTATGCTTCTATTGTTTACATAGTGTAATTGGTCGTATAATGTTAATACAATTTTCAGTGTTTTCTGAAATGTTCATGGATTATGTAATAAGCCAAAAAATCTATGAGAATGGTGAATATTATTACCCATGTGTTAAAACATATCTTAGTTCATTTCAAAGTGTTATGTCTCACTACGATCTTAAAGGGACATTCCCGAGTTTTCTGCAATTTTTAAGATGTTATCATCTAACAGATACTCTTGAACGATTATAATACATATCAAATATAGTTTTCTGCATAAAGTATTAGTGGCTCTATGTTAAACGTGCAGGGCTCTACATTAACTTTTAAAGACACCTGTCCTGTAGGACACGCAAAAAATAAAACTACCTGTCCCATCAGATATACCACGTGTCCTTGTATATGTGGGGTTTTTTATTAGGTTATTTTTTTTATTATCATTGGATTTCAAAGCACCTGTCTGGTCGGACAGGTCAAATGGGGTATTCACATGTCCTCAGTAAATTCTACCTGTCCCGGACAGGCGGACAATCCTTACTGTCGAACCCTGACATGTTTCTGATTGTTCTAATATTTGTACCAGGTTAAATTTCATTTTACTTCTTAAATAAAAATGTAACAAAGACAAATCCAGTTTGGGCTTCATACAAATATTAAGACGACCAGAAACACATTGAATATACAGACACTGATATTCTAAACAAGAAAATATATTTAATATGTTAGTTTAATAGTACAAATAGTTTATTAGTCAAAAACATCTTACAATACAGCAAACTCAGGAATGTCCCTTTAATGGTACATCAGTGAAGTGAGTTCAGTGATGCAACAGACCAAAGATATAAAATGTTCAGCTAGTCATTGTATCTTGCCAGTTTATATAAGTAGTAACGTTAACGGTGTGACATCAAGAAACCTCATTGTTTATATTTTAAAATACTTCAAAGACTATCATGCTGTTTTAAAATCCATGCATCTGAAACCATTCCATAATTCTTAATTCATTGAAAATATTTTGTTAAAAGGTTACTGTTATCTCATTGTCATTATATTTTGATCATTACTATATCCAACAATTAATTCTTTTGAGAGAAAAAATAGGAAACACTTTGTTTTCCAAATCTTGATTAGTGATATCTCTTGTTAACTAAAAATGCATTAACAACTACTGTTTAATGTTTTAAAATTGTGTAGTGATGTCTGAAATGATAGTAGTGAATCACAGCCTCATACTGTCATAGATCACTCAATGAGTGTTTATATGCAGGTCCACTTGGGCACATTTGGTGAGACTTGACTCATTTTCATAAATTAATCTGATATCCATATCAGTGAATATTTTAACGGCCAGTCAAATTATGCCCAGCAGCACGAACAAAGGAGAAAATGATTGACAGTGGATACTTTTAACAAGATAAAAAATAATTGGGATTTACTGGCCTAGGTGGTGTTAAAGTTTGTTTTGTTTAATGACATCACTAGAACACATTGATTAATTAATCATTGGCTGTTTGATGTCAAACATTTGGTCATTCTGACCTGTAGTCAATGAAGGAAACTCACAACATTTGTGCGTCGTTAAATAAAAATATAAAAAAAGAAGAAAATTGACCAGTTGTGATGCACTGGTTGGAATGAGAAAAAACCAATCATTTGAACTGATCCACAGAGGTGGTTTGATCCTTGCGATTCAAGCACCTCAGGCGAGCACTCAATTGACTGAGCTAAATCCCTCCCTCTTCGATGGTGTAGTGGTTAAGCCATCACACATAAGGCTGGTAGGTACTGGGTTTACACCCCAGTGTCATCTCTCTGACAGAACAAGTTTTACAACTCGATGGGTAGGTGTAAGGCCACTAATCTCTCTCACTAACCACAAACCATTAACCCTTCAGACAGCTGATGTCTGTGCCCAGGACAGCGTACTTGAACCGTAACTGGATATAAGCATGATAATAAATAGAATGAACTAGCCATTTAATTAGGTGTTGTTTCCATGGGTGTGGGTGAAGGGTGGACACAGTTGGTGAGAAGTTGGATTAAGTACGATATTCAGAAAAATAGAAAACAATGTTTTCTTATATGTTATATATTAACAATGATTGTAATTACTATTGGGGTGTTGCTTAAACGAACCTTCGAGATCATTCATAAATTATTATACATGCAAATCTTAACTAAATTGTCCAGTAACTGCATTTCGTTTGTGATGTTCTGTTAAATATTTCGGAGGTGTCTGTTATTTTAAAATATGAGTTTTTGTACATGAAGTAATATTTTGTAACTTTATTCTTTTATTTTCATACATTGTATTAAATGATCTGGGACTCACTCTTAACATGTTCAGAATGTTATGTGTTCCTATTGGAAATGTTTATAACATGGCCAGGATACCTAATTTGTGTCAGCATATGCTTTACATATTTTAAGAAAAAAGAGTAAAAGAAACAGAAAAATAAATATTATGACCATGATGAAAAAATTTTTGTGACAGTACCTTAGTTTGTTGGTAGATCACAGAATAAATCATATGACTGGGAAATTATGACATTAAATGATTGTAAAATCATAAGTAAATGCATAAACACATGTATATATATATAATCTACAGACCATGTTCTGGTCTTAAAATTTACTGTCAGGGCTTCCCAAATTTCCTAATTTTTGCTCAAATGATTATCACCACTATATGTCTCAGGGTGTTTTAAAAATTGATAACTTTTTACCATTTTAATTTCAAATCCCGCTGAGAATTTGCTGTAATATCATATTTGAGAAACTTTACACTTGGTGTCAATACAAATCAACATTATTTGAGCAAACATAATGTATAGTATACATTGTATACACATTTAATTTGTTTTTATTCAATTATCATTTGTAACATTTATGAATCAAAGATAAATTCTGATATGCTAAGTGGCATGTTTTTAAACCTTGTACATTTCTGACTGCTCCCGGTATGACAACTAATTATATTTGTAACATCAGATTAAATGTATTCTTAACATTTAAAAAACCCAAAATGTATTCTTAACATTTAAAAAAAATAAAAAATTATGCGGTCAACAACAAGCACTTAATATTAGTTATTATATAAGTACATTTGTGTATATCTTGTTTTTGTTTTTCTTTGGTGTGTTTTGATAAAGGTAAACATTAATTGATGCGACTCTGTTCATAAAGGACTGCCCCACCTCTAGTTGTCAAGTCTCATGGAAGAAATGATCTGTTTTCTTATCGACCAGTAGTTTTAATTTCGTTCAGCCTTTGTTAATTATTTATTTAGCTCCATTTATTTAGCTCCATAATTGAAAATGTAGATGTCTCATGGAAATACTTATTTTGATAATGTAATTAGTTATTTATTGAACTGACTTGTATATTTTACTATATAGTCACTTAGGATGAACATTTAGCCTGGTGTAATCAAATGTTAATAAACTGAACTTTCAATTTGTTCTTAATACTAAAAGTAATTAGAATAAAATGTCCAGTGAATAAGATTGCACCTCCCCACTATTTGTATAAATGTGGCAGTAGATAATCATTGTTTTACAAGGTTTTATGTATTTTAATGTATAGTGAAACCTTTCAAACCTGGACCCTCTATAAGCCAGAATTATCTCAATACCGGATGTTTTTCACAACCATCATTTAAATATATGTATAAAGGAGAACCTCTCTAAAGGGGATACCTCTTATTACCGGACTTTTTACTTGGTCTTGAGGGTGTCTGTTTTGGAGAAGTTTCAATGTATCTATGCAAGCTTGCCACCATGGGCTTTTACTAATTAACAAAATAAATAAATATGGGTGTGGGCAAGAAAATGCTAAATATTATTTCACTTTTTTTCCAATATCCACAATTTGCAGGAAAGCTGTTTACCACCTAATTATGAATACTGAAATAACATTTTCCTTCTCTTGGACTGGTACAATATAGTTTTATGTTAAAATTATTTTTTATACCTATATATTGTAATTGTTTTGGTTTATTTACTCACTTTTTTAACAATCACGAATCAAAAATCATTATTCCACTGGTAGATGACAAAAACATTCATTTTGAACTCATAAAATTTTGTATTCATCTTAAATAATATATTTCTAATAAGGTATTAAATAAATGACTATGGTATGTGGTTAATAACATATTTTTGAAAGGAAAATAATGACACCCATATGTTGATTAGATTATCTCCCCATAGGATCATGATGCTAGAAATTTTTGATTAATCTAAAATTGTGTAAATCTGTCTCAGACGTCTAGCTTAGATCCAATATTTAGTTTTGAAAATGAGTTTTAAAAAGAATATGAGCTGCATTGTTCTTCCTTGCATTAATATATGTACATCATATATTGATTTATAATTTATATGATATTATCATATCCAGTTTACAGAGAATTACACATATGTTGAAAGCCACAAAGGATTAACAATATTAGAATAAGTTATAAGGAATGAATGTCACAAGAGAGTAATGACAACTGTAATGATATAACAATACAGTGCATCAGTAAATATGACAGTCACAAACCCGAGTTCTTGAAGAACGTTCCTTTTCTGTTAATATTGCATAAAATGCATTTTGAGCCGATATAAACATAAGGACAATCACAAATACATTAAATTTTCTAAAATAAACTTAAGACATTATAAATAATATTAAATTTAACAGTTAAACAAGAAGTTACAACAGAAAATTTTATAGTCTAATAATTAATGTCAGTGTCCTTAAATGTTGCTACCGACCCATTTTGTTACATTTCTACCAGTAAAGACTGAAATCGATAATGGATACTTAAACAATACATGGATTTAATGCAGCTCAGGGGCCTAATTCACTAAAGTCTTGTAACTTTGTGATCTTGCAGTGCAGTGCTAAAAGACTTTTGTGAATTAGGCCCCACATTGTTATCATTGGCAGTACTAGGTAAGGGGAGATAACCAAATCTGATGGAGTAGTTTATTTTACTGGTTTTAAATTCATTGTAGCATAGTTGTTTCTAAAAACAATGCATTGCTCCATCTCCCTCATCCCATGTTGATAATCAAATCAATATATAGCTGCTGCTTCCCCTCATCATCTTCTAAAGCCTCTGAAATTGTGGTTAACTTGTATACCATATATATCGTGTTCTTTGTTGAAGAGGTCAAATCATTGCTTTTATTCCAAGGTGAAAAATCCTGTTTCCAAAAAATAACAATGTTAGGATTCATTATGTTTTTAAATAGGGTAATGTAAGAAACATTTATAAATGTATTCCATGTATTCTGTGATATATATATATTTTATTTTATTTGTGTGCTTGTTGAATTATGTATTTTGATGCTTTTTAGTTCTTTACATTTGAAAATATTTTCTTATATATAACCCTGTCAATCTAAAAACATAAAAATATAATGTGGCTTACTTTT
The DNA here is from genome assembly GCA_016106625.1 of Dracogyra subfuscus. Taxonomy (NCBI): domain Eukaryota; kingdom Metazoa; phylum Mollusca; class Gastropoda; order Neomphalida; family Peltospiridae; genus Dracogyra; species Dracogyra subfuscus. The sequence goes on from JAECMU010039907.1 coordinate 20,078, forward strand.
TCATTAAGATTTGATGATTTAGGTAATGGTAGCATAATTCAAATAGCAGGAATAGGTGTATTAATTTTTACATATACAAGTATTAATCAATTGTATATGCATGTATTCTGTTTATACATGTAACACCAAAATGCCTTCAATATATTAATATCCATCCATTGTTAATCAGAAAATTATCTTACCCATTTACCTGATGGAAATGCATTTCACTTAGTAATATGCATTAAAAATAGTTTAATTATTTATTAACATTGCTAGCAAAAAACAAAAATAATAAATGTTAATGAAAGGTGGTTCTAAAAAGTTATATATATATAATTGAACTCCAATGAAATCGCACACATCTGATAAGAAGAAAAAATACATTAAAGTGATTTTGTATTTGTAATAATGATGT
>JAECMU010039945.1:0-10521 GCA_016106625.1 Dracogyra subfuscus
CCCCGGTTAGCTACGGCCCTGTAGAGTAGACCATAACATACCCCCTCCCCAAACTTGGCCAAAGTATTATGTAAGGATCGGATCACCCTCCTCTACTCAAAATGGGATGCGGTGAACTCGTATGGAAACTAACTCGTATGAACGAAAAACTTGTATGAACGAAAAACTCGTATGTAAAAAATAACGGTGAACTCGTATGGGGATGATGAATATGCAGATAATATATATACTTTGATATTTCTCTTAAAGTTAAATGTGTATTTTGACACTTGTTTTTGTATACATGCTGCTTATTTATGTCAACATCAGTCAACTATTTGCGTGTTAACCAGTTTGTGCTGCAATGCCAGTCACCTATTTTCGTGTCACCCGTGGTCATCTATTTTGTCATATTAGCGACATATTTGTAACCGTTGAACTCTGCTGCCTGCATAAAAACTACACACAAGTTGCTATACAGTATTATATGGCTGAGTATTGGATAATCAGTTTGTAGTTTCCATACGAGTTCACTGCATTTCTCCCATACGAGTAAGTTTTCCATACGAGTTCACCGCAAGCCCTCACAATCAAGTGTCAGTTCCGAATCCAGGTGAAAACCCCCTTCGGTCAAAAAACCCTCCAGTCAAAAACCCCTGCAATAAATAGTCAAACGGTCAAAAACCCCTCATATTATTATTGTTTGGTATTTATAGTGGTAAAGTTGGTATAATATTAACGTAGATGAATAATTGTTTTAATCTCTTTTGAACATTTATCTGAAATATATTTATTTATGTTGTTATTTATAGTGTATGTTACACTACATAGACTTTAGACTTTCAGTGAAGCTACTCATAGACTTAAGTCAGTGGAGGATACTCTCAAAGGCATCGGACACTGCATCAGATGGAAATAGATCTACATGCGATCTAATGGACTATGACCTATACGAAAGTCTATGCAATCAAATGTTATCATGCAAGCGTGAATAAATATTTTGCCTTTTTGGGGTATTAATTATTTTGTCATTTCTTATAATTATTTCCTAAATAAGGGGGTTTTGACTGGATGGGGTTTAGACTGAGGGGGTTCTGACTAAGGGGGTTTTGACCGGAGGGGGTTTTGACCGGTCACCGTCAGTTCCAAGTGTGTGTATTAATGATTAATATGTGGATTTTTTTTTAATCAGTTAACTCAAAAATGAATAAATGTAAAGGTATTTGACGTCAAATATAGGACTGTTGTGGTATTACTATTATAGTGGGATTTTTTGCCAACAATTTGATTGTCGGGAATTGGCAAATGCCCACCCTTGCCCCTCCCTGGAAAATAAAAGATTTGAAAAAATTACATGGAAAATACAAAATGAATAAAATAAAATAAACATTTCTCAGCAGTTCATTCAGTTGGAGCATTTTGTTCTGTTATTTACAGTAATCTTAGCAAAAAGATGTCTTCACACGTCGAATTCAGGATAACATTGCCCCCACCCCCCCTGCATTTTTTTCTGCGGATGCCCATGAATACAATCCACAAACCAGTCAAAAATAATTGTTTTAAAATATAAATTTTCAACTTCTAGATCCCAGGAAAACGCATTTTAGGCTTTCGGAGATTTAAACATTTTCAGGAAGGGAGGCCCCTGGAACCTCAAGAAACTTCATATCAGGCCCTGGCAAGTACCTAGTCGAACCCTCCCACTCAAAATGCTGACAATGGGCCTGGGTGTAATACAGGTTTAATGTAGTTTTGTGATTTGATACTGATACTGCATTTCAACACTATTTTTAATCATTATTTTGTGTTTTCATATCTAGCTTTATAGCTATTACTACCTATGTTAAACATTCATTGTCACAGTGACAGAATATTTATGTAACTCCCCACCCCCCAAAAAACAAATCCCAACCACAAACCAACAAAATATTTTAGAAAAAGTGTGTTAATTTACAAAACATACACACACCCACCCCCTTGAGCAGTACATAATATTTGAATGGCAGCTTTTATTATTTTCACTAACACTAATTTCTAATTAAAAGTTTTAAAGCAGGGTGCAGGATAGCCTGATCGAGTACTCTACAGTTAAAGATCTAGCTTGAGTACTCTTTGCTGGTAAGAGAGCTATAATAATACAGACAACAATATTGATAGTTATTAACACTTTCTTAGCCAGGGATAACACTAAAATAGCGAAAATGCAAAGTTATGTGCTGCTTACTACTGGGTGGGTGGGCAAAGATTCTCTCTCTAAACCTGCTACGTTTTCATGAACTAATTAGCTGGTAACAAGGGATCTTTAATATATGGGGGCAGGATTTAGTTCAGTCAGTTAAGTGCTTGCTTTCAAGAGGTACTTGTGTCACAGGATCAAACCAACTCTATTTAACTGACTGGTTATGTCTCATTCCTACCAGTGAGCCACAGCTGGTCAAACGCCATGGTAATATGGTAGGTGCTTTCCTATATGTGGGAAAGTGCATCAAAAAGATTCCTTGCTGCATTAATAGTAAAACAATAGCAGACAGTTAATTACTCTGCTCTAGTGGTGTCATTAAACAATACAAACAAACTTTAATATGCACCATCCCACAGACAGGATAGCACATACCATGATTTTTGATATACCAGTCGGGGTGCACTGAATGGAATGAGAAATAACCCAATGGGTCCACCGACAGGGATCGATCATAGACTGCACGTCATGTGAATGCCAGTGATGTATGCAGGCATTCTGTGGGTCCGAAGATTGGCCCCTTTCCAGATGAATGGCACTGAAACTTCCCAATTAAGGGGCGGGATGTAGCTCAGTGGTACATCGCTCACTCGATGCACAGTCGGTCTGGGATCGATCCCCGTCAGTGGGCCCATTAGGATATTTCTCGTCACAGCCAGTGAACCACAACTGGTATACCAAAGGCCATGGTATGTACTATCCTGTCTGTAGGATGGTGCATATAAAAGATCCCTTGCTGCTAATCGGAAAGAGTAGCTCATGAAGTGGCGACAGTGGGTTTCCTCTCTCAATATCTGTGTGATCCGTAACCATATGTCTGATGCCAAATAACCGTAAATAAAATGTGTTGAGTGCATCGTTAAATAAAACTTTTTTCTTTCTTTCCAATTATTGTGCTAAAAATTCCCAATATTAGAGTGAAACCCCACCTAACTATCACTCCAATTCTAGGACCATCCCACTATAAAGACCAATATTTTAAAGTCTGGAATATTTCCTTATTATGTTAAACTTATAGTAAAACTACTCCTGAATTAAGACCTTCTATTACGAGTTACGATAAGTAAAGTCAGACCCAATTGTCGTTATCAGTGCATTTGAACCCCACCAATGTAACCACAGCATTTACCTAGGCCATATATAAGTGACAAACAATAAGTAAAAGTTGTCCATGCTATGGTCTTTTAAAACATGTTTAGACTGCAGAATGTACAGTACATACAGTAATTTTATGGTATGTCTTGCACACAATAATGCTATAACATAACAGTTATGCAGTATAACATGTTTGTATGAAAGCAAATCCTAGTACTATTTTTCACAGAAATTGACAATAAATGCAACAGTAAGCTACAATTAGTCAAGTGAGACAGAAGTCACACATTTGTCTTACCTTTGGGACAGTTGGGGATCTCTGTTGTGCAATAATTAAGAAAAGGAATGTGTCCAAACTCACAAATAACTGAAACCGGTTTGACAATTGATTATTCTTGTTTTTCAAAGTAAATGTCAAGACATCATGATCACCTATAGATTCATTTTATCAGTTCAGACAATGGGAGACGGGTCAGACATAAAATTTACAATCAATATTTACAAAACAATCATCATTTTTAATATCAGTTGGTAAGTCCGGCATTAGGACCACCCCATAATTAGGACAAATTTTAATAATTAAGTTCCTGCAGTTAAGAAAATCTCCACACACAAAAAACCCAATGCCATTCGAAATACATTTAGTGACAATTTATGCTACTTATTAAGGGTGTTGTTTAACGAATATACCTGTACATTGATTTCATACTACAGTGAAACCCCTCAATACTGGACATCCATGGGACCAAGTAAAATGTCTGGTATTCAGAGGTGTCCAGTTTTCAGGGGTCTGTCTGGACGGGAAATACCTTCCGTTCTCCATAAAATAGGGAAAGTGTTAAATTGTTCAATCTCTGCCTTATAAACCTCTCGTTTTTTGATGATATCTCCAACTGTTGATGTGCCAATATTACACTTTTCACTCAAAGATCTTAGCATTGGTTTAAGTACACTTTCGAAACTTTTAATTATTTTGAGTTTATCATCGAGCAAGAATTCAACACGGCGACGTTTAGCTGGACGTTCCGTCATGTTGAAAATTGACATGAAAATGAAACACTACTAACATCTATTATGACTACGCAAAGCCAACATATACTTTTGCTTACTCTTTATTTCACTAAACAAACATTTAAAAAAAACCACTAACACATTCACCCAATAGGAAGGCAGCAAATTAAATTCCCTGTTATTTGTGTCAATCTTTGAAGCAAATCATGAGACATGTTTGTGAACTAACCCGAACTCAGCTAATGTTAACCATAATTACAACAAAATCAATGTGTTTACAGTAGTTAACTCCATACCAAAGCTTGCGATCAGTCCTTTTAATTGTTTATTGTCAAGTTGCTAATCTTGCCTGCTGAGCGGTACCTGTACTGTATGCAGCGGTGATTACACTGATAACAGCTGTCTCGAGCATGCGCATATTGCACTAGCCATCGGTGTTCACAGACAGGTGGACGTCATATTGATTTGTATCGGTTTGATCGTCCGGTTTTCAGGGGTAGGATTTACACTAAGTTGACACATTGGGACCAAATTGTTTGTCCGGTGTTCAGTTTATAGGGGTTTCTGGTTTAGAGGGGTAAAATATAGTGTTAAAAGATGTGTAAATCACGGGACCGTGGAAAACGTCCGGTTTTGAAGGGATTCCGGTTTAGAGGGGGTCCGGTGTTGAGAGGTTTCACTGTAGTTCCTGATCCCATATATCTACTTAAAAAGAGTATTATTGGTGACATTAATTGTGAGGTATAAGTAAGGCAATTCCAACCAGAGGGACAAAAACATTTTGTTCCAAGGGTTGGAATTGCCGTATCTATACCTCACAATGGTAATTGATTCTTTTTCTTGCCCATGTAATTACAGTAACAAAACATTAATTAATTTTGTAAGCTACGGTTTGTTTATTGTAGAACGATTTTTATACATTTCACCTGCAAACTCATTTAAGCATACGCAGAAAAATATAGTCCACCTTGTGCAATGATATAAATATGTGAAATGGCAAACAGAATTTTGAAAACCATGAGTTATGACATCACTTGTAACATGTAGAAATGTCTAACCCTCGGGTCGGACAAATTTATCTAGACCTAGGGTCAGACAGATTTTTCTAGCACCGTGCAAAGTTGGATACGTCTGTCCGGTGGGCAAGAAATATATATACTGTGTTAACTGAGGGTTACCTATGCACTCACAGTTATTTTAACATTTCTGTTTAAATTTTAAAAATATCACAATCATCAAATTACATATTAATAGACAAATAGTTTGTCCAGTTTGAAATTATTTAAAATTCTTTTATCATGGAGCATTAGCAAAGGAAAAGGATATTTTATTGCAGTTTTGCTTTCCAGTCTGAGACAGCATGTAAAACATTATGCGTCATGAAACTTGACACCGCGGCAAATGGTTTTGTCTGTGTGTTTAAATCTTATCTTGTTACCCGAGGTTTTGAAAGGAATAATTTGTTACTTGTGTTCACTGACTTGTTTCTGTTGTGCTACAGAAGTGAAGGAGAGAAGCTGAAAGCTAAGCGTTTACAAATGCATTAAATAAATGAAACACAGACATGTAGGTGTGTATAACTGCGAGTTTCAAATGGCATTTATCAACATCAGATGCAGCATTATAGAAAATGTATTTTGGTGTTTTGTACTCTTTTCTTTGTGTTAGTTAACTGTTGACCATATAACCAAGTGGTGCATGGTTCTCACATATTTAAAACTGCATAACCAATTCACAAACAGAACGGCGGTTCTCGTCAAATATTGTGCCCTGTATGTTTGAAAATTGACTAAAACAAATTGTGTTTTCATTTTGAGTCCTACAGATACATGCTTAATTGGTGCATAAAAGAAATGAAAATACTTACAGGTATGCATACTGCTATCTGTTTGCCAGTTGCAGATACCATAAGCGGTTGTTATAACAGATGTCCATTATAAGAGGTCTGACTGTATATTTCACATGTAAATCGTAATGGGCGTTTACGATGTACCTGTATGTGTAATCATGCACTTTCCATTGTTTCTCTTCTCTCTTCATATCCATGTGTGTCAGACGATTAGCATTTTAAAACCGTTTAGTCCATCTCTCGTCGGTTTTATCCACTCCTCTGTGTTTTATTGGGATTCAGTGGCGGTCTGCTATCGGAGCATATCAGCTTCATTGAATCATTCTGGCACTGCTGGAAGAAACTTCTTGTCATTTGTGATTGAAATAATCCCATGCCACAGAATGGAAAGTGTTCCGTTATCAAAGTAGAAACTGGTTCCGAATCCTCACCTTTATGTTGTGTAATGCATGAGTGTGTTGATATTTCCTGTGTGCTGTGTTTAATGGTTGCGTCAGTGGAATCAACATGACTGAGACCGAGACTACTGATACTGGTGGGTAGATTTAAAACCATTTTCATTCTTCCAAGTACTTTCCATTTCATTTTATTATGCTTTAAAGGTGCAAACCCTAGTTTAATCCCATGGAAATAAACACTAAGTTTATTATTTAATCTACAAACCTGCGAACACATTTAGTTAATACTATATTTAACAGAGATAAGATAGTCTGTGATGGTTAAATTGAGAAATACTGTCTAAAATAGCTAGAGCTTGTTTTGATATCCATTACTTCTCAGACGAACGTACGTTTTTAAAATTATAGAAAATGTATTTTGGGATATTACAAAAATAACTATTCTAAATAATAAAATGTAAGTATTTGTAACTTAAATTATCAAAAAAGACTAATAGTGAAAATATGTCGGTTATAGCGTTTAAAAACTAGGGTTTGTCCATTTAAAGTTGCTATTTTCTCCTCCCCATCACATACAGTAACCTATATGTACGTGTAGTCCATTCCAGTGTTCCAGTGGCAAAATTATTTAAATATTCTCAGTGTGTTTTAATGACTGGAATTGTTAGTATGATAGAGGGGAGGCACTGGTAAAAATGTTGATAACTGAAATAAATGTCTTGTACTAGGCTGTCACATAGACAGTTAACATTGGGCAGCATTTATTTAACTTGAAAGGTTTTTTAATATTTTTATTTTAAAACAAAATTTAAAGAAATATCTTGATATTGTATTCTTATACACACATCTCGATCTTTACACTGTTGTTTATGGATTTTTTCTTGGGGAGTTTTACATTTTTAATTTAATCCTATTCATATACATGTACCTTTTCTTTACACCCAATAGCCAGTGTGTATTTTAGTCCTGGGATGTCGCTAAACATCCATTCATTTATTTAACCTGTATGATTGGTTTTGTATGTTATTGATGGCAGGATGTGTAGCCCAGTGGTAAAGTACTTGCCTGATGGACGGTTGATCTAGGTTCAATTCCCACCGTGCATGTAATTCCCATATCAAAGTGCATGCTATGTACTATCTCATCTATAGGATGGTGCATATAAAAGATCCCTTTGTTGCAGGTTTTCTCTCTAAGACTGTCAAAATCACCAAATGTCTGACAACCAGTAACTGATAATTAATTATTAATAATGGTAAACTGATGGCGAGTGTGTTCTGTATTGTGATTGGTTAATTACATTCTTTTTCCGGGATCAAACGAAAATAACACCTGGAAAACTAATAACGTCATTAGAAAGTGACGTCATTAGCAATTGGAACAGGCCAAGCTTACGGTTCAAGGGTCTACAGTTAGATTGTAGCCAGGTATTTTTTTCAAATACCAAATATACAGTTAGATTTGTAGAAAACTATTCAGTTTACAATGGAATGGATGAATGTTTAACGACACCCCAGAACAAAAGATACATGGCTATTGGGTGTCGTACTAAGGTAAATGGAAAAAAACACCAACAATGTGATGATAAACATCAACACCAAAATTCAATATTTCAATTAAAACACAGTGTAAAGAACTGTGCAACAATATATACAAATATCATAGAGAGGTACTGACTTTTACTCAATTTGTGCTGTATTGGCCATTCTCAAAGAGAATGTTACACCCCTGCACCACGGTGAGATTACAGTACCCGCAGGGGCAGTTTAGAATGGACATAACCATATGAAGTTTTTAGATTTGCAGGTGTTAATGTCTATTTGATGCCCGTAAATGCTTAATTTTTAACCTCAGGGTCAAAGAGACAATAACACCTGCAAATGTAAACAATCATATGGTTATCTCCTAAATCAATGCACACTAGACTAGTAGTGTTAAATTAATTAAAGAAAACAAATTTTAACTTTTAAATAATTTTATCAACTTTATTCCACTCTTTATTATTATTTTTTTGTTTTGTTTTATGTTTGAACTGTTTTACATTATTATTTTTATTTTAACTTTGTTTCACTGTTAAGTTTAAATATAACTGTTTTACTATACAAGGAAGTTCAAACTTTGTTTTACATTAGTAGTATACAGTTAGAATGGGCTACCTGTATGTATCAGGATTGGGGGAATTTCAGTCCAACCTTCTTTATTGATGCCAGATAACTGCATGGTTTCTGAATATGATTTAATACTGCTTTACATATATATTACATACTTTACAGGCCACTTGAGTAGGTCTCATGTTGTACTTGCTTTATTTTCCTCAGAGCTGCTAGCTACACAGTTTTGTACATTTGCCAGAATTTGCAAACTATAATTTATCTGGCATGACTTTTTTTTTTCACTTGGTGAAATCTCTGAGCAAGATTAGTTGGTTTTTTTCTCTTTGGTTATATTAATCATTGGACTGTTGTTATTATTGTATAGTTTACTGTCAAATGCAGCCGACCAAAGTTACAAACGAGAACAGGTTGGACATTTTTTCTTGTGTCCAGTTCAGTGAACTATGAGCAATAGTCTACCAGGCACGGATCCAGGATTGTTTGTAGGGGAGGTTGATATGAAAAATATTTAACAGAGTTTGTTCATCTTGACCATCATTAAATTAAATGGTGTCCTGTACTTACAGACACACACACACACACACACACACACACACACACACACACACACACACATACCAATCCAAGGTTGAGAGTGGTAGAAAGCCTGGTTCCATTAAGGTGAATTGATCTTATAACCTAGCACATGTGTACACTGTTAGTGATGTACCTGTATACCGAAGGAAAAAAGGTTAACAAATGCTGTGGCACTTACAGCATACTGGTTATTATGATTTATTTCAGTGAAATTTGTTATTGTTCCAACCATGCTGTACACCACAACTGGTCACAGGCCGTGGTATGTGCTTTCCTGTCTGTAGTAAAGTACATACTAAAAACATTTATTGCTGCTAATGAAAAAATGTAGCGGGTATCCAGTAGGTGTTGATGTGCTCTAGTGGTGTTGTAAAACAAAACAAACTTTTTAACTTTCAACTAAATGTGAAACATCGGTCATTATTACATGTCAATGTCAGTGACACCGGTTACTCAGGTTTTGGGGTCGGTATCTGGATTAAAAATCCCATGCCTCAACTGGGATCCGAATCCAGTACCTACCAGCCTATAGACTGATGGCCTAACCATGACACCACCAAAGCTGGTCTGTTATGTTTGGGTGTGTTAACAGGATGGTCAAGATTTAAATTTTAATAACACACAGTTACTTCAGCTGTCTCTTCATGACTAGTTTGCAAAAAACCTACTCAGAAAATCATCTTGTCATTTTTAGATGTACTGCAATTTTTGTTGTTTGGCTGAATGAAACTTGAATTTGGCTACATATTTTCATAGCACATACTCCAAATTGATAGTATTTTGTGGGCTTTAGCCTAAACTGTAACAACATGTAAAAATATTTAAAGAATATTATCAAATAATACATAATTTTCATACTTTATTCATTGTGGTCTAACTTTTTGTGAGGAGTATATACTGTATTTTGAGGAACGTTAAAAAAGGTATTAATTTTAATTGAAGCACAACATGTACCACCTGTTAAAAAGCTCCAGGGACCACCTTCAGTGATTGCAAATACATTTTTACACCTGATAATCCTGTCTGGCACATTGCCACCACAAATCAGAGTGACATATTCCCAGGGCAGATGGGTTGTGGTGGTTATGGAGGGAGTGTGGAAGAAAGGTAGATATTAGGGAAAGGCAAACATTTACAGTAGCTTACTGGTGGTGGTTATGGAGCGGGGTGTTGAGGAAAATTAGATATTGGTGATAGGCAAACATTTACAGTAGCCTACTGGTGGTGGTTACGGAGGGGGTGTTGAGGAAAGGTAGATAT
>JAECMU010039949.1:0-11562 GCA_016106625.1 Dracogyra subfuscus
TCATCAGATAGGACGTTCCCCGACGATGTTATTTTTACAATCATCAAGATATGAGCAAACTCCTGTTGCTATAGCTGGACCAATGGGATGATGTTATATTGTAATGAATGTAATAGAAATTTAATTAATTGGAAATGCATGCTAATAATTGGTCAACCCGATTATCAATCATAACCCAATTTCCACATTATTACAGGCAAATAACTTAACTAATGCCTTGTGAACAGTCTATCTCAATGTAGTATAAACATTGACGGTGTTATAACTGTAACAGATAAAATAACCACAAGTGAGGGGATTTGAACCATGGCTTCTCAGTATGAGAGATCAGTCTTCTACCATTTTCATTTCAACTTATGTTCATGCTTATATTCCATTAAGGTTCAAGCATGCTGTCCTGGGCAAACATCTTAGCTGTCTGTCCAAGACGGTGGGTTATAGGTGTTAGTTGGTTAGTAAGAGAGAAGAGCGTGTAGCGGCCTTACACCTACCCATTAATCCCTTAAGAACTCTGTCTGGGTTGAAGCCAGTACCGGGCTGCGAACCCTGTACCTACACACGTACCAGCCTGTAGTCCAATGGCTTAACCACTGCGCCACTGAGGTACCTAAGACAAATTTATATAAATCTTATAAAATAATATTCAATTTTTACTATAATGAGGAACAGTGGTGTGGTACTTATTTAAAATCATTATAATGATGCAATATACATTGTATTTCCATTAATCATAAGTAAAACATTGTGTGAAATATACCGATTTCCGTGGATAACTTTATATCAAACACAACATTTATTAATTGTAAAAAAAAAAATCTATTGAAGTTTACCCTTGTGACCAACATTTTACTGCACAAACATACAAAATTAACTGTCACAAGTATGGTTATATAGCTAAATGGTATTTTTTTTGTCTTGCTGTGATATGTGATTTGAACATGCATTGTGTGTATTGCTGTCAACTCTGGGCCAGAGTCTGGCACTTCAGATCTGTCATAGTTATGTTTGTTTTTTTTTGTTGGTTTGTTTAACGACGCACTCAGCACATTTCTAATTACGGTTATATCGGCGTCGGACATATGGTTATGTCGAGAAAAAAACCCAGTGGTCAGCTGACGGGGATCGATCCTAGACCGACCGCGCATCAGGCGGGCACTCTACCACTGGGCGAGATTTGATCAAATACCAGGAGACTCCTGCCGAATCCAGGAGGGTTGACAGGTCTGCAGACCCTCAATAAGAGAGTCGAGCACTCTATCAACTAAGCTAATAGTGAAATTGTCCCTAGCTACTGCCAGTAGGAGCACTTTATTCCAACACTACTACATAACAAAGAATGTCAAAATATACCAAACTCCACATCGAAAACGCCATTTAATAGCACTATCTCATGTACGAGATTACCACAAAATGCACGTAATACTGTGTGAAAACAACTGAAAGACCATCAACACTTAAGATGAAAAAAACTAGCAAAAGATGAAATTCAGCAAATTTGTATTTTATACCCTAGCACTCTAACCCATGTATACAATCTTGGGGTTATCTAGTGTGTACCAGAATACATGTACAGTTAAACCCCTCTAAACCAGATACCTTCGGGACCAAGTAAAATGTCCAGTTTAAAGAGGTATCCAGTTTAGTGGGGTTAAGTTCTTTACTGATAAAAAAAAAAAGACTGAAAAATGTCCGGTTTTGTGAGAATTCCAGTTTACACAGGGTCTGGTTACAATTTAGATACCAAGACCCAAGATGATGCATCATCATTAAAACTAATGTCTTATAAATACTGATATATTTGCCACAAACTTGTACTTTTTAATATTCGTCAACCGTATGTACTGATAGGAATTAAATACTCTTCTATAAAGAGGAGGGGTAAAAAATTATGCTAAATGCATGTGTTATAGATCTTTGGAAAGGTATTCTAAAACATAACATGATAGGAATGGTTTTGTATTGAATTTCAAAAATAATATTTTATCACCCACCCACCCACACACACAAACATTGCTGTTAAAAACAAATTGTTTTGTAACATCTATCTCGTCTCCAGATAAGAATTTTATGTATTCCCTGTGTCAGGCAGCAATGACTAAAATGGTGCAACAGATAGCACGGTTTGCACTTGCTATACTCACAGAAGTTATATCCACACATACTATTTGAAATGATCCTGTTGTAAGAAACCTCAACGTGACCAATAGTTGTTGCATAAGTGTAATGCTATGGCCCCTTTTTATACATTGTAATTGATTATGAAACATAATTTCCAATTTATGCACACCTTCTTTGGTAAAACGGAACTGCTGCAGAAATTCTTCGTCACTGTATACATCAAATGGGTTAAACTGTAATCTAAAAACACGAGGTATGTTGAATATACGCCTATTTTCTAGCATTATTTCCATATCATCAACATCCAAGTCTGCCATATTTGTATGAATCAAGCTCTTAAACGCCTGATATTGGATGTTTAACTTGAACTTGGTTTAAAAGGATTTTGATCCAAGATTAAAATTTGATCTGCAACGACAAATGAAATGAGTGGTCGATCTATTCTTAAAGCCAAGTTTAAATTGTGAATTGAGCTTAAACCATCAACGATAAATGGGGCATAAAAGTTTTATAAGCACCAGGCCTGGCTCACAAACAAATGGTATCAACTTGACACTCAGTTATCCTGGCAGTTCTATGTAAATCTGCTGTCATCACCTATCAGTACAACAACCAGAGGATGTAGGGGCCATAAGATTCACAAGCAATATGTACTCAACAATCATCCCTATTAATGCTAACAATTCAACTAATAATTATGCCCAATTTTACCAAGCTCTGTGAATTGTTGTAACAGCTGCATCTCACATATCTGTTCTTATCCTGTAACTGTTGTTTGTATTGACAAGTTACAATGATGGATCAAACAAAGTATAGTATAGTATAGTATAGTATAGTAACATAGCTACATTACAAAATCACTGATTTGACCTCCAGGTCATTGTACAATGTAGCTGAAATAACAGAAATAATGGCTTCTCCTGTTAATCTTTATGGTCTGCAGGATAAATATAACAGCTAGTTAATGAACCACATGTAGGATATCAGATTTATTCTGTTCAGGCCAAATAAGAAATTCCCATTCTTAAATGGATAAAGCCAATAACATAAGTCATTAACTAGTCATTCTCTATATATAACCCTTGCTACAACTGATTCTCAGATTCCTGGAAGGCGCGATTCACACACAGTTTCTGGTGAGTTCTGAGAACGGCGCTTGATGAAAACGACTTCATGCAGAGTGAGCAGACAACTCTGGCGTGCTTCCGGTCATTGTGCTTCTTCAGCTCCTCGTGAGTCTTGAAGAACATGGTGCATTTCCTGCACATGATCGACCACTTGTGTGAGATCTCATGCCGCCTCAGACTGGCCAACAGTGTGTAGCTTCTGTTACAGATAGAACAGCAGTAGTTGGACTGTCGTCTGCGGGACGCCCCAAACACCAGACCCGCTGTTTCCATGGCTGCTGGCATGTCTTGTGGGATGACCACAAATCCATCATCAGCAGCTGTTGCTGCCCTCTGAAACAAATATTGAGACCAGAGCTGTTACCACTGCTGATGATGCTGTCATTATAAAAGTGTCAATGACTATATTAAAGTGACAGACCCCAGATTTAAAACACTAAGACATATTTTTCACTATTAAATGTTTTTTGATAATTTTAATTACATGTACTTATATTTTATTAATTTTATGTACACATAAAGTAGTTCTGGTTATCCACATTTTTCTAATAACCAGGGATGAGAACTGGTGAACTGCAAAAAAAAGAGGAAATCTAGAGGGGTTTCGGAAATTCTTGAAACCCTAGGTTAAAATCTGTGCCATATGACACATTTTAGAGGAAAGGATGATTAAGATGCGAGGAAACACAATGTTCCACTAGAGGAAACAGTGGGTACGAGGAGAATTCCTACCCCTTAATACCCCAAAATGTATTTAATATTATTTTAAAAATGCATCTTCATCTGAGAAGTAATGGTTATTGAAACAAGATGTAGTTATTTTCAGTCAGTATTTTCTGTTTAAACATCACCGACTTTAGATTTGTAGATTAACTAAACTTGGTCATTTTCATGGGCTGAAACTAGGGTGTGCATTTTTAATTACAAGGATCATTAATTACCATTCAATAAGATCAATTTGGATTCATGGGTTTTATGATGCAATATGTTTTAAAAATATAGGAAGGAAATGTTTTATTTAATGATACACTCAACACATTATTTATGGTTATATGGTGTCAGACATATGGTTAAGGACCACACATATATTGAGGGAGGAAACCTGCTGTTGCCACTTCATGGGCTACTTTTTTTTATTAGCAGTATGGGATCTTTTATAAGCACCATCCTATACAGGATAGCACATACCATGACCTTTGATATACCAGTCATGGTACATCGAGAAATAGCCCAATAAGCCCACCGACGGGAGCTGACCCCAAATCTAGCGAATGCTTTATCACTGGGCAACATCTCGCCCCTTTATAAATATAGAGACACATGAATCTGCCTGGAAGGTAATGCATAAGAGGTATACTATAAATCTGTGAGGGGGCTTCATAAGTTTAATAACTTGTGCCCAATCCTTTTGCAATAGGTTTGCATATGCATTATAAGATTCCTTCTTCCAGCATAGCAGCTTTTAGTGAAATCAAAATGTGTGCCCAGAAAGGCTGTTGAATCTTCAGTGGATAAACTAGATTTAATACAGGAATTAAAAAGAAAAAGAAAGAAATGCTTTATTTAATAACACACTAAACACAAGCGGGCAGCATAGCCCAGTGGTACAGTGCCCGCCTGATGCGCGGTCGGTCTAGGATTGATCCCCGTCAGCTAACCACTGGATTTTTTCTTGACATAACCATATGTCCGACTCCAATATATCCGTAATTATAATGTGTTGAGTGCGTCGTTAAAAAAAAAAAAAAAACCCAACACTAAACACATTTTATTTACAGTTATATTGTGTCAGACATATTGTTAAGAACCACACAGATTTTGAGCAAGTGATCTTTTATTTGCACTTCCCACAGGCAGGATAGCACAAACCATGGCCTTTGTTGAACCAGTTATGGATCACTGGTCGGTGTAAGTGGTTTACACCTACCCACTGAGCCTTGTGGAGCACTCACTCAAGGTTTGAGTTGGTATCTGGTTTAAAAATCCCATGCCTCAACTGGGATCTGAACACAGTACCTACCATCCTGTAAACCGATGGCCTAACCACGACGCCATCGAGGCTGGTTACAGGAATTAATACTTGTAGTGAAATTCTGAATAGTTACTGTTATAAATATAATAGCTTTATTCATATAACAGTTTATAACAGTTGGCATTCATTTAACAGTTATTATTATAGTGATAGAAATAACCAAAACATTTCACTTGTTCACTAGACAAGTACACCAAAAAACCAACTTGTCCGCCAATATTTCCACTTATCACTGATGTTGGAAAGCAGGGGATGGCAGGGGTGAACAGGTGCGCTCCCAACAGAAACTGATAGGACCAATCCCCACCTCCAGTTGAAAGGCGATCTAAATATGGATTTGAACAAATATAAACTTTTAGAAAGGTAAACATTCCAGTTCAAAGATATGTTGGTTGTTGAGCTTGGGTCTTAATGCATGTAGACAGGAAACTGTCCAGGGCAAGAAGGCAAAGGCATTCTACAATTTCTAGCAACAGTTATTGTATAAGAATGTGCATACTACATGTACATGACATGATAAAACATTATTTTATAATGTTCTACATCACACTGCTTCAATAGAAAATGACCATTAATATTAAGTTTGTGACTGTCAAAGCTTGACAATTGACAAACTTGTAGAAATCAACACGAGATCACATGTATTGGCCTGTTCACCAGGGTTTTGTTGTTTCTTCATCAATTCTCATTTTGTTTTATTGAAGTACTGTTTCTGATCAAAATTAACCGGCCTCGGTGGCGTAGTGGTTAGGTACTGGGTTTGGATCCCAGTCGAGGCATGGGATTTTTAAACCAGATACCGACTCCAAATCCTGAGTGAGTGCTCCACAAGGCTCAATGGGTAGGCGCAAACCACTTGCACCGACCAGTGATCCATAACTGGTTCAACAAAGGCCATGGTTTGTGCTATCCTGTCTGTGGGAAGTGCAAATAAAAGATCCCTTGCTGCCAATCGGAAAGAGTAGCCCATGAAGTGGCGTTAGCGGGTTTCCTCTCAACATCTGTGTGGTCCTTAACCATATGTCTGATGCCATATAACTGTAAATAAAATGTGTTGAGTGCATCGTTAAATAAAACATTTGTTGCTTTCTTTCTGATCAAAATTACGATACTGCTTTACAATTTTTGTACTTGTCCACCAGATAATCAACGAGGGGCATTGTGCTATAAATAAATAAATTTTCACTCAAGACAAACAGACAAGTGCTTATTTCAATCGCTGTATTATTCTTTCACCCATGTATTCTTATTAATTTTAAACCCAGGTTGCTCAATATGTGCATGTTATTAAACTGGCTTCTTTGGTCTAAAACATACAACTAAATCCTTTAAATACATGTACATATATTTTATTACCACATGATATCTATGATAAAAAATAAAATGAAAAATGTTTTCACCACACTATATAAATCTTCATGTTAACAGACTCCAAAAATAAGAGGGAACTACCCATCAAAACAAATACAACACACTACCATTTGCACTTCAAACACACACATAATAATCAAACAGAACATTCTTTCATCTTTTTTTTATTTTTTCATCAAACACTGTGTTATGATTTTTGAAGGTTTTTCTATCTCCAAAAGACACAGTAACATCGAAACACCACAAAGCACTTTTTCTACACAAAAATTACAAATGCATTATAGGCACATTCTGTGAAGAGACAGAGTGCTTCCATTTTTGTATTGCAGTAAAAATACATATTAGCCGATTCCTTGGACAAGCTGATTGTGTAGTTTGACCCTAAATATCTAGTACAAAATCATCGGCCCTATGTAAAACCTGAGGTCATCTTTGGTCTAGTTGTACATATAGTACTGATTTCAATAATACTGTAATTGAATAGCCTTGTGCTGTAATTGAATAGCCGTGTGCTTTTTTTTTCTTCTTTTCTTCAGGAAAGTATTTCTAGACACCAACACTCAGCTAATACACAGCAATTTAAAAATAATTTTGTGTTGAAAATAACAATCTTTCTGGTTATCCTAGAAATGTTTGTAGTAGCCCAAATTATATTTTATTTCCCAATGATTTTTCACAAAATGTATACACATGTGTATGTATATATGTATATGTGTGTGTGTGTGTGTGTGTGTGTGTGTGTGTGTGTGTGTGTGTGTGTGTGTGTGTGTGTATATATATTGGAAAATAAAATAGAAGTTTGAGTTGCTACCACCTTTAGGATGACCTAAAACTCATTTAATATACAGTCATTGATATTTTAAATCAAAGAAAAACAAGTTTAATATGTAATTTTAGACATATATATTATTAAAAAGACTCCGTCAGTTGGAAATGTTTTAACAATGACACAGACACAAGACAATCTCGTTAATCAGAAAAGGGTAAATTCATCGGGAATCATTATCAAATTAGATACCAACGTGTAAATTTAAGTGGAATCAAACAATATTAATTAATATTCACATATAATATGTGGTCAAATACAAACTTAACAAAGTGCATCCAATTATGTTAATAGTTACCATACATACATTTACATTACAATGATCAGAACAATCTTTATGCAATCTGGCAAAGTTTATACAGCACAACATCTCTTTTGAATACAAAGATGAACACAACTTTCCATTGAGAACCAATTAAAAAACAAAAAAACATTTGTTTTGTTTAAAAACACCACTAGAGCACATTGATTTATTAATCATTGGATATTAGATGTCAAACATGTTACATTTTTCTATTAGTAGCAAGAGATCTTTTACATGCACCGTACCACAGACATGATAGCACATACCATGGCTTTTGATATACCAGTCATGGTACAAAGGCTGGAATGAGAAATAGTCTTTGAGTCCACCAACATAGATCAATCCTAGACCAACCATGCATCAGGTGAGTGTTTTATCACTGAGCTACTTTTAGGTCCAAAACCCACGAAAGATGGGCTTGGCGAGTATGGCACCAGTTGAAAAAGAAGCACACTGAATCAGAATCAGATGTGACAAAATACACTATACACCGTTGATATTATCAAAACAATAAAAATAGATGGGTTTTTTATTAGCAGTAGTAGCAGTAAATAGCTCCCCATAATCTAAATTAAAATGAGGATACTAATTAACAAATACATATTAGTGTTCAGTTGTCTTCATTCTATGGTTTTAAAATGATGATACTAATTAACAAATACATATTAGTGTTCAGTTGTCTTCATTCTATGGTTTTAAAATGATGATACTAATTAACAAACATATATTAGTGTTCAGTTGTCTTCATTCTGTGGTTTTAAAATGATGATACTAATTAACAAATACATATTAGTGTTCAGTTGTCTTCATTCTGTGGTTTTAAAATGATGATACTAATTAACAAATACATATTAGTGTTCAGTTGTCTTCATTCTATGGTTTTAAAATGATGATACTAATTAACAAACATATATTAGTGTTCAGTTGTCTTCATTCTGTGGTTTTAAAATGATGATACTAATTAACAAATACATATTAGTGTTCAGTTGTCTTCATTCTGCCTCTAGATGATGATTTACTATTGAACAGCTGACTAACAATGTTCAGTTGCTTTCACTCTATGGTTTTAAAATGATACCAACTTAAAATGACTAACATTGTTTCTTTGCTTTCATTGTATGGCCCTAGTTGATGATACTAATTAATAAATCAGAACCAGTGTTCAGTCGTTTTCATTTGGTCTCTGGATGATATACTATTGAAGAGCTAACAATGTTCAGTTTCTCTCATTCTGTGGTTTCAAAATGATACCAATTAACAAATGAGTGTTTTCTTGCTTTCATTCTTTGGTTTCAAAATGATGATATTAGTTAGGAAATGTGTGTCAGTGTTCAGTTGCTTTCATTCTGTTTCCAGGTGATGACACATTACAGAACAACTGACTAGCAATGATTAGTTGCCATCATCCTTTGGTACCAGGTGATGATACACTACTGAACAACCGACAATGTCCAGTCACTATCACCCTATGGTCTCAAGCGTTTTGGTGCCCCTCTGCGTATGACCCCCGGTCCGAGTCTGAACTTCACCCGGTCGTACAGGGTCTGTTGGGGGATGCCAAACTTCCTGGCAGCGGCGGTCACGTTGCTCCTCCCTTCCATCACCTCCTGATAGGCGCTGTACATGGCACTGGCTGGGTAATGGCGCCGTCTCCTCACAGGTATCTGGAGAAACCAGAAAATTGGGCTAAGCAAAGAGTCTTCAATACCAACGACAACATGCAAGTTGTTACCCGCATTCGATAAACTGCAGAACTGGCACCCTACATTCATATAGAACAATAAAATAACACCAAGCAGGGTAAATGGAGGAAATATTTTTATTCAAAGGTGTACAGAAAATAACAGTTAACACTGGTTTAACTTGGCAAGAAATAAACATGTTCTGTCGAAACAGAAAACCGTAAAAGGTTTTATTGTGATAAGGAAAAAAAAAGGAAAGAAAAGAAGAGAAAACAAAGCCAGCAAATATCCCTTAGTAACACATTAACATGCACAGTATAAATGTAAACCCATACCATATTTGTCTGAATACAGATATACAAGTACATATAGTTTGAAACCTTTGACAAACATGTCTCATTCTCTCTCCTACTCCCCCTTCCATCCCTCCACATCAATCATCTCATTTCTGTGTGAATGTGTGTGATGTTGTTACATAGTAATTAATGAAGCCTCACGGTATTACAATACTCAATGGCTATAATATACCTATGAATAAGGAGGTCATATTTTGTTTGCATTTCTCACCATATTTCTGTACTCTCCATATCAGATACTGGCCTATACACCCAGCCAGTAAATAAACATTGGCATTAGAGAGGAAACCTGCTTAATTTTTCCATTAGTAGCAAGGGATAGCACATACCACAGTTTTTGATATACCAGTTATGGTGCACTGGCTGGAACAAGAAATAAGAGAAATGGGTCCACTGATGGGGATTGAACCCAGTCCGACCATGCATTAGGCGAGTGCTTTACCACTGGGTTTCTGCCAGAGGGTAAAATGGGTTTGGTGCCATACCCACACATTTATTTTGCATATTTAATTTTTTTAACTTAACTTTTCTGACAAAATTAATTACTCTTATCATTACTATATGATTTTCTTAAACCTAACCCTAAACTTAACCCATTTTCTTTCTAGGGGAGGCCATAGCGCCATACCCACAGTTGACTGTGTACGTTGCATTTAATTCCAAAGTGCCATACCCAAAAACATCTTTCTGGCAGAATCACTGCCACGGGGCTATGTCCCACTCCTTTTCTGTATGGTTGCAGCCTTTCAAGAAGCTACCATGGTATCATACCATACAGGTCAGATAGTTATTTGTTGTTTGTACAATCAAGGAAATATTGGTCAGCAGGATGTCGATAATTATTGAACATGATCGAATGTATAAATGTAACATTTTTAGATTCTCAAAATTAAACTTTCCCCATACTGACCTACTTCATCTGCATTCCAGATAAGGCTCATTTTGACTGCCAACAATCAGGGGACACTAAAATGTGAGGGTAAATTTTATATTTGCAGTATAAGTTCTGGGGATTTGTAAGCACAAGGGTGTCAGTAAAATTACACTATTGGTTATTTTATTTAAATAAAAACCAACAACAATAAAAAGTAGTCAACAAACATTTTAAACTCTTTTTTAAAACTTTCTCCTAAGAAAGGACAATGTGCTATCTGTTATGAAATTTCTATTAGAAGAGTTGCATGAGTGAAACGACCATAAAATTCATCATATTACAAGAAAACATTGTTGATGCTCCGCAATGGGAATTTCACCTACCTTCTTTCACAGGTGTACAAATGTAAATGGTTAAATCTTAGGATAACAAATATAAACATATACATGTGTATGTAAATGCAATTGGTTTCAATGCAACTGCATATTTTTATACAAATACATACAATGTTACAGAAATGTAACTCAAACTATTCGGTAACAGTTCAGAATAATTATGTTTCTTTTCACCAATTTTAAAATATTTATTAGTTGTATTTTAAAATGGGATATATTACAAAATAAACTATAACAAATGTCTCCATAACATGAATTAACATACAGTAAATTAAATTATTAAAAAACAAAACAATACACACACACACACACACACATACAAACACACACTATCATGTATTATCAGTAAAAGCAATAATATACAGACAAATCACAAACTAACATTTCATTTAAATGCATTTTTAATACAGTGTATTTAAATATTCTGAAATCAGGAAAATGGTAAACAGCCAAACAACGTTTGTTTTGTTTAAAACC
>JAECMU010039962.1:9238-25140 GCA_016106625.1 Dracogyra subfuscus
CTAAAACTCCTTAAACAGTTGAGAAGAGAATTTTCTTTAAGTTTCTATATAGCTACAGCCCTGTGTTTTATATATACTTTCCCAGAAGACCGCACATACATTTCATGGGGCACTGTTTGGGACAGGGTTGATCCTTTGACCCAAGCACCTCCGGTGAGCATGCTACAACCATATTTTAAAAATTAAGTTATTTACCAAGAGGTATGATTTTTTTCTTCTTCTTTTTTTTTTGAATGCAGTTTATACAGTGAAACCCCTCGAAACTAACCGCACTGGTCAAATTATCCGG
Source organism: Dracogyra subfuscus (assembly GCA_016106625.1). Taxonomy (NCBI): domain Eukaryota; kingdom Metazoa; phylum Mollusca; class Gastropoda; order Neomphalida; family Peltospiridae; genus Dracogyra; species Dracogyra subfuscus. Next base: position 9,528 of record JAECMU010039962.1, read on the forward strand.
TCCCATTGTGTTCTTTTAGTGTTAATTTTACCTCAGAAAACCGGACGGTCACACTGACGTCAATCATTACTGCATTACTTCTACTTTAACAATGTAGATGCAAAGCAATTTTAATAAATACTGTATTGGCATAATTATATGGTGTTGTGGTTAAGCCATTAGACTTAATGTTGGTAGGTACTGGGTTCACATCCTAGTACTGGCTTCCACCCAGTTTTAATAGCTTAAAAGGGAGGTGCAATGAATGTTTTTCTCACTAATAGCCCACAATTAATCTTTGTCCTTGATAGGGGGTGGGATGTAGCCCAGTGGTAAAGTGGTCGGTTTCAAATTGATCCCCATCGGTGGGCCCATTGGGCTATCCTGCATTCTAGTCCGTTCACCATAACTGATGCATCAAACATTGTGGTATATATACCATCCTGTCTGGGATGGTGCATATAAAAGATCACTTGATACACCTACAGGGTTCTTACGTGTCCTGGAATTCTGTGATTTTATAATTCAGGCGTAGAATGTCCTGGAAAAAGCAGTAAATTTTGTTGTGTCCTGGAAATGTCCTGGAAATTTAGGTCAAAGATCTGGTGGTTTATTTTTCCTCAACTTTACTTTTGTTGTTCTCATAACCTGTCTACATTTAGACAACAATTTCTTCTAAAAACAAACATTTCATGTCCTGGAAAAAATGTAAGAACCCTGACCTAATGGAAAAATGTAGCAGGTTCAAGACTGTATTTCAAAATTATCACATTTTCGACATCCAACAGCCGATGATTAATAAATCGATGTGCTCTAGTTACTCTGACAGAAAATGAGAGAAAGTGAAAAACAAACAAATGAGGTCAGACTCCATAAAAGTATTATGAATTAGATGTACTGTATCAATTCCAAAACAAAAAGAGATAAAAACATTTTATTTTTCATATCTTTATTTATAAATAATCAACCAATAATCAACCAACAAGATCTGCTTTGCATGAATGTTGTGGAAACCATGACTAGAGAATATCAACATGAACGAAGCACACACAAACTCCCACTCACACTACACGTAAACTGTAATCTTACATGATACTCATCATAATGTATGCAAACAGTGCTTGGGGGCAAACTTACATAATCGGGAACTGCTTCCCACTGGCGTCTGACATGGTGGGGTGGGAGGGGGCACTGCATTACCCCAGTGGGAAAATCAAATGAATACATAACTGTGCCCCTTCCTCCCCTCCCGGTCATCTTCTGATGTCTATATGTTCTTTCTACTGTGTGAAGAAAATGTGTATTACAGTGATATGCTGTATGAATGATGGTAAGAAGATGTACCTCTGATAGTCCTCACTTGATAATCTGTTTGAATTTATGAACATGACATTTTACCTTTGTATCAGCATAGATATTACCCTCTGTTTTTTTTTGTTTTACTATCATACTGTTTCAAATGAAATAAATGGGTAATAGATCCTTTGATGACCATGAACAAATACTATTTAGGAAATTAATTCATAGCTATTAAATAACAAGTATTATTTCTAGAGGAGCTCAATATCTTTACATTTAAAAAAATTATTTTTAGTCTGATGAAGACCGTCAACTTCTGACATACAATATCTTATGCTTATAAATTTTTTAAAGAGTCTAGACTCAATCGTTGATGGCGTCACATTAATGACGTTAATACAGTAACTGCTTTGGGGTGGGGTTTTCATATACATCTATATACATTTCTGTTTTGCTTACATAGATTTTGCTTACATATATTTTATATGTAGGTTTATGGACTGACTGACGGACGGACAGTGTGACATGACAATGGTTTGTGTGGAACTACACAAGTTAAATACAATGGGGGTGATGTGTTCACATGATAGAATGGCAATGTTCATCTATGAATAAAATTATTCATATAGATGTCTGTGGTTTTAATCAGGATGACTAAGTAGTGTGTGTAAAATTAGCAAAGTTTCTTACAACCTCATTATTTACAAAACTGATGGCAAAGTGATAGTTTTAAGAGCTGCTGTCAAGCAATGAAGTTCTCCACTGTATGCACACTGATATAATAAATTATATGTCTATAACCACAGCAACTGCAGCTTTGCTTGCATAGGAAGCACTATACAGTATAATGTCATCTGAAGAAATACGATAATGGTGAAATCATGAATGATGTAATCGCAATTGAGATCCATGTACATGCAGACACGCTGTAAAGTCATCACAAATGAGTCACAATTGAGATCCATATTAATGCAGATGCGTTTCACACTAGGCCATTCAGAAGAAAAAGAAACTATTTACTGTAACCCGACCAGGTTTTTCATGGAAACTTTAATTATTAGAATTAGTTTTAAAGATGCAATCTCAATCTCAAAGAGCATTAAAAAATGTATTTAACCATGTATAATAGATTATACAAATTATTTCCTTTTCCAACTAGCCACTCTTCAATATCCTTTAGAAAGAAATGAAGGTTTTATTTAATAATGCACTCAACACATTTTATTTGTGGCTATATTGAGTCAAAGATTGTTAAAGACTACAGATAATAAGAAAAGAAACCAGCTCCCACCACTCCATGTGCTAGTCTTTTATTAGCAGCAAGTGATCTGTACAAGCCACAGCCTATTTACACCACTTGTGGGGCTCTGGTGGGAATCAGAAATAGTCCAAGGATCCACTGACAAGGATCAATCCTAGCTCAATCAAGCATCAGAGGAGTATTTTACAACTGAACTATGTCCTGCTCCTTCAATATTCTTTAGATGCAGCCACTAACCTACCAGTCATTTACAAATGTATTATCTTGCTATTCATGTTTAAAACACAGGACATCATCGCCAGTGTTTATTGTAACAAAGTATTTAAAACATGGCAGCAGATTTGTTTAAAAAGGCAGTTGACCATCTGTGTTAATACTAAAAACATGTTTATTAAAACTAGTTAGTTTTGTATTTTACATTAGAAAACAATGTTATAAGATGGAAAAGTAAGATTGCAGCTTTAAAACAACATCTTTTTTTTTCAAATAATTTTATTGTTTTCATTTGTCCAATCACAGTAAACCATTTCTTTTATCAAGGCTGGCCCTTTTTATAATATGAAGGTTACATATTTACAAGGAATTGTATGAAACTTTTAAAAATGTATTATATGTACCCTATATTTACACACTGAACTGTATATATACAAATTATGTGAACAATGTATGACGGGAGTGTCATCTCATAAAATCTGACATCACGCTGCTTTGTACACTGATGAAAACTGATATGCACACATGAATATATTGCTTCAAACTGCAGTGAAAAATACCTTTAAAATTAATTGTTCATATATTACTTGCTATTCTTCAAAACTATAGTAAGTGTCGATGTTGTCTTCAATGCTAACAAGACAAGTGCTGATAGGTGAAAGTTCATACACAGAAAATTAAGTCTAAGAGGAAATCTATATTATGACATCAGGATCAGCAAACTTAAACACTGTAATTTAATTTGTACTGAATAATATGTTGGCTCACAATAAAGTGACTTTAAAAAATTATGTTTCTGCACCCACCAGACATGTAATTGTATTCCGTCCATGACTGAGGTACTTGGGCCTACCTATTCTACTTTATATGAACAGATTTTTCATACACTAGAATTACAAAAACACACTGGATTAGTTAACACATTGTAAGTAAGATGTAATTTGAAAGCTGTAATAGAACAACTAATTTTAGTAATTAACTAGGGTTGTGCTTTTAATTTGTAATTTTATTGTCCATATAGAAGCTGAAAATTTAACCAACTAGTTTTTAGGATTAAAATATTTTCTTAAAAAATTGCATAAAGGTTTTCATTTATGTTACATAGTTATTCAAAATTATTTACCATACCGTTTCAACCTAATATACTTTACACGTGTATTAAACAGTATTAAGGAAAGGAATGTTCATCATTGATTATTTAGACGTGGCCATTGTCATTTCCATGTAGGTCATCAGAGATGGAAAACAAAAGAAGAGGAATGTTAACACTCCATCACATTTTGAACTCCCATTATAGAGCTATGAGGTATGCAACATAAAGTTATACTTCAAGATATTGGAACAAAAAACTACTGCATCCGTCAGTCACATGGGCTATATACTGATCCCAAATAGCTGTTGCCATCACAGAATACTTGTGAGTTTTGTTTTTGTTTGTTTTTTAAAGTATTTTTGTTGCATTTTCAACTCAGTAAAGGATGAAACTAACATATTTTGATATTGACTATTAAAGTTATATATTCGAAAATCTCAACAATAAAAATAAAATAGCAATTATACAATTGTGGAAGAGTCATATCAAAATATATATTGTGTACTTGCACAAAATTTGAAGCAGAGGAAAAAATAAGCTAATTTTAAACACAGGAAGTTATGAATAAATTTTGGTACAGGAATGTTCTCAAATATTAGGCTATGGTTAACTCGTCTCTATAAATCAATATGAATGTAACAAGGAGAATATATATTCAGGGTCTATACATCGTCTTATTCCCAAGTTTAAGCTGGGCCCCAAAAGATATTAGCAGTTTGGCAAATTTGGACAGAAAACTTTAGATAAATTCAACTTTCAATTAGGTAAATATAATTAAAACTCTTTAAATAAATCTATTTATTTAACATATCTGATTTACATTTTAATGTGTGACAGGTCAAGGTGTTCTGATTACCTCTCTGCAATGTAATGACATATCAGGACACATACAATCAGAGACATATCAAAACATGGTGAGCCAGTTAAAATGGTGTTATATCTACAAAAGGGAAACAGTTTTTGCAATTACCTTTTTGGCAACTTAATAACTAATTAAATAAATTTGCCATATTCAAAATTGATTTCCATTTGGCTTTTTGACTAGTTGCAGTTTAAACCTGTTATTTGCATAAATTACATTTACCATTATCTTCAATGAAAACCATGAGTGCTGTCAATTAACTTCTGTGTCATAAATCTATTTTCAAAACAATATACGTAACCAGTATCACTTCATGGTGTATGGCTTAATATACTGGCACTGTCAAAGATATTTTTTATAGGAAGACACTGTTGAAATTATATGTATAGATTATAAATTAGTATCAAATCATCATTACTTTACAGATGCATGTATAAAGTATTGAAAGCTACAAATCTTTTTATCTTACCATTTTCATTTAATATCATAAATTCTTTTAACAAAAGGTAAATTTACTTGTCTCTGCTAGTATGGTATTTTAATCATTTAAATACAATTAAAATTTTGATTAGAGCAGCTGATGCATTTTCATTTGTTTAGCAATGATGGGCAGTGGGACTGTTATTGTTGTTTTCACAATTTCCAGCCAAGTGTTCCACTCATATAATATTTAATTATTTTTGTGTAATTGATTTTTTTTTTTTTAATTCTTTCAAATTGACAAACTATAAGCCAAATATTTAAGAAAGTGGATTTCATTGTAAGGTTTTTTTCTGTGGATTAGACTTGGACTGCTGGATGACAGATACACTTTCAGTATTATAAATTCTAATTTTCTGCTACTGGCATCCATGTTATATGTTAATATTTTCAAGGAAAAAATAGCATTTTAGTAATTACTTGTACGGGTAATTTTTTGTGCAAAGATATTTTCATGCTTCATGAACGTGGGTTTAAAAAAAAATTGTTAGTGCTATTTAAATAGTGGAAGAAAAATTATTATAAAACAGCAAGACATTCTATTAGATGTACGCATGTAATTTCCATTTAAAACAATGGACTTTTTAGAATTTCATTCCTTCAATTATGTTTTGCATGAAAAACCTTTTCTTTCAATATATTATTCTAAGAAAACCTATTCTATAAGTTCTGAACTACTGAATCCAGCTTATTAATATTATGGTACATTTTGTAATTTAAAAATAACAGTTATGTCTTTTAACAATTATAAAATACATAACTTATCACATTTGAATACCACACTAAAACACTTGTTCACACACACATTTAGTTATAAAACTGCAACAAAAAGCAAATCAAAGAATTTAAATTTCACTTCATTCCATAGTAGTTAAAAAACAATTCACAAAATGTTAAGACAAGTTTGGCACAAGAAGTCAACCATTATTGCTGTATATATATAAATATGACCATATTAAAATGTATATAATAATTACAATTTTCTTTGGGTATGCAATAACAGTGAAAACCTTGATGAAAACAAAGTATAACAGTATATAATGACTTCAAATAGAATCTGTATATAGTTGAAGTAATGATTATGTTTGCTCCAAGCTTCACCTATTCACAATGTTTTGTTTAATAAACCTAAAGACACTGACACACATAATAAGTACTTTTAAACTGTATTACAGTTCTAGGACTGTTCCCCAAAATGTAAAATGATTTCAAATCTGCTGTAATTGTAGTGTGAAAATGTATCAAAATCTGTTGTCTTAATACAGTAAATTAAAAATATCAATGATCACAGTAGAATATGGTATCATACCCTATTCTACTGTAATCATTGACATTTTTAATTTACTGTGGAAGGAATACCAGAAAGACACTAATTATTTAAAAGCTAAGAGCAATTGCCCTTCAGCAAGGTACATTTTGCTTTTTAAACTTTGCTTAGCAACTGTTGGTGATCAGTTAAAAATTGAGTAGCAACTATATTAAACATGTTAGAATTGGGTAGTGATCTCCAAACCTTTTATAGTGAATTGTGACATGATACTGAACAAAATCGTCTCTGTTTAGTGAAATATAGCACACGAGATATTTCATACAGTAAGTTACTTTTACTATTATAAGAATACAGGAGAGAGGGTGTACATGTGCTGTAATTCCAATACATGTACTGTATTAAAACATTGTAAAGATCTTAGAATTTTCAAATGTTTTGGGATTGTGCTTTTTTTTTCTATCCCATTTCTGTCATAATTGACAAATTTCTATGCTGATGTTTGACAATCTGTCATGTAAATTTTTTAGCTGATCTGTTTATAATCTTTCTTGAGATTAAGAGATTACTAAAAATTATCAAAGATTAATAAACTTTTCAGACTTTTTTCAATCTCATTAGATTTTACTGGTAAATGTATTTTTATTCAGCGGCAAGACAAAAAGCATCCATTAATTAAACACTAATAAATCATCTTGGTATCATCGTTGTTGTATCAGTGATTCATGAGTGCACGTCATCACAACTCAGCTGTACTTATCTCAATGAGCTGTCCCGTACTAGTTTTGATTTAGTAGCTAGTTTCAGAGTGGCAGTCCTCTTTGTGGCTGTCCTCCTATAGATGAGGCACTAGATATACATTCATGGAATCAACCACTATTTTACCAAATACGCATTCAACTCTGCATTGTGCAGAGATATGTCCCTGGTCATGTACAGTGCATTATCATTTTGTCCATATGGTTTTGTTATTCGGATCAGATTAAATAGCTCTTCAAGTTTGGATCCTTAACAAGATCATAAAATCACACTGAATCACTCTTTATGCTTAGAAAATATTGACAAAAATACCTTGAATCACTCTTTAAGCTTGGAGCATGAACAAAATCACTTTGAAATATTCATTAAGCATGGAGCATTAAAAAAAAATCATATAGAATCACTCATTATGCTTGCAGCATTAACAAAATCATGTGAATTAACTCTTTAAGCTTAGAACATTAACAAATCACACTGAATCACTGTTTAAACTTCAAGAATTAACAAAGTTCATTCTAAAACAAGCAAAGGAAGCTCAGGCTAGTTAGTTATGTAACATGCCAACAGCAATGCCCTGATATGTTAACAAACAGACTTTATAGTGGTCAAAAAAGGAAATTCCATTGATCACAGTTAAAAACTTAAATAATAACCTCTACTGATATGTGAGAAATAATAATGATAGAAAAGTGGTTATTATTTTAAAATATCTGGACTTAGGCAAATGTTTGTGTTTATATTATGGACAGATCCATGTGATAGAGGATTATTGGGTCGACATGTACCACTCCAGTTACTCTCTCTAAGTTCAGGCATGTGATATCTACTCCTGGAAAAAAGCTGATGTGATCTTTAACAAGCTGAAATCTCTATATTGTAGCATTTCAGGATCCAACCTATTTTGTGAAAATTATTTTATGCCAAAACAAAAGGAGCTGAAATCAGATAAAAGCTAAAAGAAAACACATCCCTTGCATTTGTCTAAAACCATGATCTTAATTTTACCTCTGTCAATGATAAATGGCTATTTTTCAGTTATCAAAATTATCTTCAGCTTCACTAAATAATGTATATTATACATGTAGTCTACCTCAGAAATATATTTTGGAGTGCCTGGGGTTTTTTCAAAGTAGATCCAAGTACTCTTTTGTATTGAACTCAACCTCGGCAATTGTCCACAGGAATCGGCAATGCCATTAAGATTGCACATTTTTACTGAAGACTATATTCAATTTGTGCCACAGACATTTTTTTAATTGCAGGGGTTGAAACTTAATCCCACAACTTAAAAGTATGACAATATCAACAATCATCTATCACACAAACCATTATCCAGATTAAGTGTTTTTTTATTTATTTAAGGTAGGCTTGCAACCTATATCAAGCCTCCCTGTTTGTGCCCCATGATTTGTGTATAATAATGCACATCTTATAATGTAATGTGTCATGTTAGTTACTTTTAACTTTTAGAGCCTGTAATGCAGGCATGTTTTTTTCAAACAAAATTATTTTGCAAATTTATAAACTCTAGGTTTTCATATTTGACATAATGTTTTCCATTCATATTAGAAATTTAGTTTAAAACAGTCTTGTTTTAAAAAAAATCTACAAATCAATTAAAAATAAAGATAAAATATCACATGTGTTAAAAGATAATATATACAAATGAGGTATTGCACTAGATGTGCTTATCAAAACATTAATACTTTGACTTGGCAAAAATAAATATAATAACAAAACCAACAGCAGCCATTGTTTCACAGTGGTCAGTAATAAATTAATAAATTAATTCTGAAAACAGAATGTAACACTCCCAAATATTATATTATTCTGTGTGAAATGGTCATCATAAATTCAAGGGACTGGCAATATAAAAATAATTACAGTGTGTGTCCTGAGTTGAGTTGCCGCCATTGTAAAATATTTCTGTTTAATACAGCCTTTTAATGACCAACATAACATTAAATATTTTCCTGTTCAGTATACCCACGTCTGTATTTACTGTCTTTGGTTGTGTTAAAGTTTGTAATACCATAGCAAAAACTTGATTTTACTTCTTAAAATATTTTTAATCAAGTCTGGTCTACTACAAACATTACAAGAACCAAAAACAGATTGGGTATATTGACACCGACATTCTAAATAAGCAAATTCATCTAATATGTAATTTTAGTTGTCTGCTGGTCGGAAACATCTTACTATGGCAACAAATTAGCTCTTTACTGATAAATAAAACTGTACAGTTAGTTGAAGTATTTATGTCTAGTTTTTTTAATATTATTCAGTTATTAAGGTTCACACAATTCAACAAACCATATCATTTCATCTAGTTTAACACAAATTGGAAATGAGGAGCGCCCAACTTGTTAAGACACACCACATAACCAGTAGGGGAGGTAACTACTATAATGAAAACTAGGGGAGATAATAGTGTTATATTTGAAACAGTGTGGAAAGATGATGCCCAGTATCACAGCAATGTTATTTTATTCAAAGGTATAGCATGAACAGTCTGTTTAAAACAGAAATATTGTACTATCAATGTTCTGAAGGTGGTGATGTTTTTGGTCTTTATGTTTCTTTACTAATTGCAATAAGACACATGTCGTAAGTTTGAGAATGTTACATTCTGTTGACAATGTTGTTACATTGTACATTAACTGTCAGACAAACGTGTTTCTCATATTGACACCTTCAGGTAATCCTAACTGTCTCTGCTGCTCAGATGTCAGCGGAACACCTGATTGGTCAGCTACCGTGACCTGTGGATCTAAATCACTTGAAGCACGTTGCTCCGATTGGCTGGCTGGATCTGGATCTGCTGCTGATTGGACATCCCCGAGTGGGGAGAGCTCTGATTGGCTGGTGAGATTGGAGGAGGGAGATGACTGGCTGATGAGTGGTTGAGTTTGACTGGAATGGTTACTAGGTGGAGATTGGGGAGATAATGGGGATAACGTATCCCCAGGCTGTCTGTGTTCTTGCATCCCTTCATCACTCTGAAACAAATACAACACAGGTGTATAAGACAAAACAAAAGCAAAGGAATAAACCCAGGCACTGGCAGAGACAGGATTTTATATTGGGTGGGAGGCAACCCATATTGGGGGAGGGCAACCCACACTATGTATACTCTTCAAAAAAAGAAACGCAAAAGGGTACAAATGGGTTATAACTCCGATTTTATGTTTCCTACCGGTTCATGCTTTGTGAATATAAGGTCATTGCATGTCCCAAACACATTCCCACAGTTACATTCGATAAAACGCAGCTACTGTACAATAAAGTTCCAAAATGTGAATATTCGCAAAAACGCAGCCACGTGCAAACCATGTCACCACTGCACGTGCATTGTCTGCACGTGCAACATGAACACCGACAGTATAAAAGTGCAGGGCCTCTGTATCTGGCCGACAGTTGACAATCCAGGACATGCCACGTCTCAGTGAACCGCAGAGAAACAATGCCATCGGCTGACTAGACGCAGGCGAATCCAGAACGGTCGTTGCCAGGGCATTCCATGTGTCCCCAAGCACCATCTCCAGACTGTGGGACCGTTACCAGCAACATGGATCAACACGTGACCTCCCTAGATCCGGTCGACCACGGGTCACTACCCCCGGGCAGGACCGCTACATCCGGGTACGCCATCTTCGGGAACGATTGACTACTGCCACCTCCACAGCCGCAGCAATACCAGGTTTGCGCAGGATATCCGACCAGACCGTACGGAACCGCCTATGTAAGGTAGGAATTCGTGCCAGACGTCCAGTTCGAGGTGTCATCTTAACACCACAAGCGGGCAGCATAGCCCAGTGGTACAGTGCCTGCCTGATGCGTGGTCGGTCTAGGATCGATCCCCGTCAGCTAACCACTGGGGTTTTTTCTCGACATAACCATATGTCCGACGCCGATATAACCGTAGTTAAAATGTGTTGAGTGCGTCGTTAAACAAAACACCAAAAGAAAAAAAAACTTAACACCACAACACCGTCGACTCCGACTGCAGTGGTGCCAGATTCATCGACAATGGCCTCAACTGCGATGGAGACAGGTGTGGTTCCGTGACGAGTCCCGATTTTTGCTCCGACATCATGATGGAAGATGTCGCGTGTATAGGCGTCGTGGTGAACGTTATGGGGCAAATTGCGTGCAGGAAGTGGACAGATTCGGCGGGGATAGTGTCATGGTGTGGGTAGCCATCTCACACACTGGCAGAACTGACCTGGTCCACGTGCAGGGCAACCTGAATGCACAGGGCTACATTGACCAGATCCTCCGGCCACACATCGTTCCAGTTATGGCCAACGCCAACGCAGTGTTCCAACATGACAACGCCAGGCCTCACACAGCACGTCTCACAACAGCTTTCCTACAGAAAAACAACATTAATGTCCTTCCTTGGCCATCGACATCACCGGATTTGAACCCAATTGAGCATCTATGGGACGAGTTGGACCGACGCCTCCGACAGCGACAACCACAGCCCCAGACCCTGCCCGAGCTGGCAGCAGCCTTGCAGGCCGAGTGGGCCACCATCCCCCGGGACGTCATCCGTACTCTGGTTGCTTCAATGGGCAGGCGGTGCCAGGCAGTTGTCAACACACGCGGAGGCCACACCCGGTATTGACTCCAGATGACCTTGACCTTGGTGGTGTGTCCTATCACTTACTCACAATGGACTAGAGTGAATTGTGAACAATCCTGTAGCATTTGGTAATTATCGGACTCACCATTCAATAATTAAATCAATTCTCCAAATGTTACGACAATGTGGTTTTGCGTTTCTTCTTTTGAAGAGTATATGTATACATGTATGATTTTATAAAAATTTAATAGTTTTTTCCTCCATTTTTACCTTTATTCATATTCTACAATTATGTAATTTTATTTGTGAATTTTAAAAAAATATATATTTGTAAATATAACGTAACAAATTGATTTTTAATTTGGCCCCTGAGAGACAGCCTTTATAGACAGCAGTAAACTCTTTCCTGAATGTAATAATACCCACCTGCTTTGACTGAGGATACAGTGAAGGAGCAGGTGGTGGGGGGAAGTCAAAGTTACCCTCGTACTCCGGTGGAGGATACATGTCTGCTGGAGGGGGAGGGAAGTTGCCATCACTTGAGCCACCCGAGTCACCCCCTGGTGGCGAGTCATCTCCTCTTGGCGTCGACTGATGGCGGAGTATCTTGAGGATCATTGCAATGTCAGAGCTCATCTTGCTCTCTAGCCGTGACAGCTGACTGCAAAAACAAGAGAATTCTTTGGAATTGAATATCGCAGCTACAATAAACTGATGTTGTGTCACAAACAGTTGTATCAATATTTAAATTTGAATTGCTGTACATTTATAAAGGAATGATACTTTGTGACAAAAATACTGACAATTTGTCAAGCAAACTTTAAAATGTTTTACAGTAATTTTGAATTATTTTTTTTTACCTTAAGTAAAATTCTCACCAATGGTAATTTTGAGCCTACCCATAACAATTTTAAACTAGCAACTTTTACAACAAATAAAACTAAAAATTAAAAACCAATAATTATTGTTTCAACTTACATGTATGGCAATAATTTTCACCTAGTGAAAACAAAATTGCAATCACTAAAGCCCTTAAGACCTATGGCAATTCATATTGCAGCTATGGCAAATACTACAAGGTTGTTTTGTTTAATGACACCACTAGAGCACATTGATTTATTAATTATCAGCTACTGGATGTCAAACATTTGGTAATTCTGATATATAGTCTATGAGACATAACTCGCTAACTTTTTCCATTAGTAGCAAAGCATCTTTTATATGCACCATCCCAAAGACAGGACAGCATATACCACAGTGTTTGATATACCAGTCATGGTGCACTGGCTGGAAAGAGAAATAGAGCACAATGGGCCCACCGACAGGGATCGAACCTAAACTGACCACGCATCAAGCAAGCGCTGTACCACTGGGCTTTGTCCCACCATTTTGAATTTACAACAAATAAACATAAAAGTTATTTTAAAAATTCACTTCAATCTATGCAGTAAAACATTGCAATCGATAAAACCCTCAGACCAATGATCGTTCATTCAGCATCTATGGCCATTGCTGTTGGTGTCATTGTTAAGTTCTAGCCCCGATATTTCGAATACTTTACCTTGCGAGATCCTCCAGCCTCCTCTCAACATCAACAGGGCTGGACGGCCCGGTGTGGATGGAGCCGTCAGGGAGGAGGGTTCGATGCTGTGTCACGTAGAGGCCGCCGTCATCAAACTGTGACTGGCTGGAAGGACTGGATACTGGAAGTGTCATACTCGATGTGGACTTGGGAACGCTCGACATGGACGTACCCTTGTGCTAGGTTACAAGAGAAAAAAGATAATCTTATAGGTACGTGTTCCTGATAAAACAATGAACCATGCATCTTTATTCTAGTTGAACTATACAGTTCTGTACCATACAGGTGGGGTGTCTCCTAGGTGGGCATTATGTTAGCATCTAGAACTGCATTAAATTACGGTTATTAAAGTTACACTGTCTTGAATATTTTTATTATTTAAGCATATAGAACAGAAAATCTCATTACGTTTGGTGCATATATAGCACCGCACTCATCATTGGTGTCACTACGCTGGCTTATCCAGGTAAAAAACATAGCCATTATTTTGAAAGTGGGACACATTTGTCAGGCTCCTACCGATCTTGGTTTTCATTGGCTTATCACAAGTGTGAAATTTAACTGTCTTGATTGAGGGGTCGTCTCATAACTCCAAAACATATTTATATCCACAGTGGTATGGTACGTCTTTCCAGGGTCGGTGGGTGGGGGATTTGCCAGCTGTTGGCATACACGTTACATGTAAGGGTGTGTTACTAATTACGTAATGCTTTTGGGGTAAAGGAAGAGAGTACTGTTTTCGATTTACGTAACATTTTTCAAGACTATATGTTATTTTTATTCATTACAGTGGGTTTTTTTTTTTAAATGTGCAGTCAGTCTAGGATAGATCCGCATCGACGGGTATATAAAAGTCCATGGTATGTGATATCCTCTCTGCAGGATGGTACATATAAACGATTCCTTTCTAAAAAAAAAAACCTAAAAAAAAAACACCAACAAAACAACCGATGTTGTGGGTTTCCAAGGCGCATGTACAGGGATTTCAGCGGGTTAGGGATATAGACTGTGTTGAGCGAAGTTTATATGGGGTCATACTCACCCAGAAAATACATTTAAAAAATATTAAGCGTGGGTAAGTAAGGGTTTTGACCTCCAATACACCCCCTCCCCCTTCGCACATCCACCTGATTCCTCTCTAAGATTATATGTCAAAATTACCAAACCTTGTGCTAGGTTACAGGAGAAAAAATATAATCTTAGGTACGTGTTCCTGATAAAACAATGAACCATGCATCTTTATTCTAGTTGAACTATACAGTTCTGTATGAATGTTATAAGAAAAAAATAAGAAAAAAGATAATACATTACAAAAACAAGTACAATAAAAGTCTTTATTGAAGTTTGTTTTGTTTAATGACACCACTAGAGCACATTTATTTTTTAATCATTGGGTACTGGATGTCAAACATTTGGTAATTTAGACATATAAATGTAGTCTTAGAGAGAAAACCTGCTAGTTTTTTCATTAGTTGCAAGGGATCTTTTATATGCATCATCACACTCAGGATAACACATACCACAGCCTTTGATATACCAGTCATGGTGCACTGTCTGGGAAATATAATCCATCACATGTAGTAAAACAGTATCATACATTACCAGAGAACAGAGGAATAATAAGCTAACATTCTCAGGGGACATTTGGAATTATTAACATTTTGAAACCCTCTTCCATCTTCAAAAAGCAGACATCATTTTTTTATTTTATTAAATTTTACTCCCAATCACCACTAGCGTAGGTTACAGGTTTATGAAAATGTTGACACCATGTTATTGTGAACGGCCTCTGGAGTACAGATCAGTGTAGACAATTTACTTAGCATGATGTTCAAGAATCCAGTTTTGACTAAGGGGTGTCTGACTATACAGGTGGGATGTTGACCAGTTACCAATTTGAAAGTATACACACTCACACAAACCCCAACCCCCCGAACTAGACACCAATTTTTTTTTTTTTTAACTGCATCAAGGTTACTAAAAAATAGCCACTGTTATATTAGTTAAATTAGCACGTCTTTTTGAATATGTATACTGTTGTATATATATATATAGTAATGGCTATGTGACTGACCATAATTTATCTGTTCTTAACTTAAAGGGACATACCCTAGTTTTTAAACACTAAGACATAGTTTTGACTATTAGAGGTATTTTTTGATAACTTAAATCATACTTTACTTAAATTTTATTGTTTAAAGTATCCATTTCCGTACATTCGAAGTGTTTT